>RPOG01002196.1:0-103336 GCA_008086565.1 Thalassoma bifasciatum | reverse complement strand
GATCTAGTGTTTGTTGGGAAAGAGTTACAGGAAAGTGAGCAGACAGAGGTGACTTACCTGTGATGCCATGTCTATCAGAGTGTTCATGGGCAAATTGCTTCCCTCTGTTGTTTTCAGGTAATCCACCAGGCTACCTGTAAACATGAAAATTAAATTAAAAACTGAATGAATTTAAGGACATATCATGTGAGAATCATCATTTGGACTCACATAACTCATTGCTGCCAATAATAATAATAAAAAAATAAGATTACTGTCGCAAATGCTTGTTTATTGTTTCTTGTAACAGAAATCATGAGGATAGATGATATTACCCAATGTTATTAGGACTTTTATACCCATGATAAAAATAGACAGAGTTGGACCAGAATAGCAGATCACACCAGGGAACATACGATTCTGAGGGAAGTGCACAGAGCATCAGCCAACATGATGCATCGTTTCCTGCTGTTGACTTTGTGTTGAATTTGATTAGAAGAACAATACGTCTGCACACCAGTCAACCAGGTCAAACTAAAGGAAATTCTTTGAGAGAAATGACCGTGCCAGGAAAGAGAAGGCCTTTGCTCTTCTGCTTAAGTCCGGAAGAGTGCTTTTGAAGTCTGAGAGCCAGAGGAGCACTCTTTGTCAAGGTCACAAAAGGAAGCTGGGATAACACGCCTGTTATTTTCCATCTTTGTTGTCTTCAGTAATAAAAATGGACAAACTGAAAAGACGGGAACTCCAAGCCATCCTTTCTCTTGACAACAGAGGCTGCAATTGTGTCCTGTCCACACGTGGATCCCAGACAAAGAGACAGCCTCATGTTGAGCCACTGCTGGTGGTTTACAGGCCACACATGCACCACGACACAAAGACACTCCAGTCGATGCAGCTGGATGGTGGCTGCTGTGTTAGTGACAGCCTCTTTCTCTGCATTTTGTGACTGTTCCTCTCAGTGGAAAAAAACAAACAAACTCAAGGGCTAGAGGGGAAACAGAATTGTATGTATTACTTCCATAAGACTGATGCATTGTGATTTAAAGTGTGGATTGTTGAATGTTGTTTCTACTTCTGAACCTGTTATGTGATGTTAAAAGTGATTATAAAACATGTGATTTAATAAGTCAGGGAGACAAGGCACACTGAACACACTGCCATTGTTGGAGACTGTTTACTACCATGACCTTATAGTGTTCAGGTATTTGTGTCCATGTGACTCTGAGTGTCTGTGGATGCAAGTACGTAATACAGACACTGGAAAGAAGCCAGGTCTCATCAGGAGTGAACAATAAACCAGTGAGTCACCCTCTCCCATTTTAACACCCCCTTGTCCTGGATGGCCAGGAGAAACTTCCTTTCTGTGAGTAAACACCAGAAGACTGTCTGGAGAGGCCCAGGAAAAGAAGTGAAAGTTCATATTTGTGTTGAAAAACTATAGCAGAGAGGTGAATACAGGAGTCATGAGGAGAAGCTGAAAATAGCCTATAAGAGGACAGACCACTTCAGCAGGGTAACACAGGCCCAGCTCATGACTCTGCTCCCTTATTTAGTTTTTCTGCTGCTGCGTTCCTCTTCAATCACAAGACACTATTATACTGTTTAGCCCAACTTATGTTGATCTTTTATTTCATCCCTTATAAAACACACATAAATAAGAGGGCAGCTGTGCTTATGTAATCAGGGGCAATTCAACCGAGCCACTGAGGTGAAACGCAACTCTGGAAACAACGTGACTTAGTATTTTGTTGAAGCTTGTGCTCTGGCAGGCACAGTCTGATAATAGATCAACATGTTTGATCCTGAAAATCTCTGGCGTTCGGTATAAAACACCCTCTTCTTGTTTGCTCAAGTCACTGCACCTACCATGACTGTGTTTGGTGTTGAAGGAAACAAAGCAGGCAATTAAGGACATGGTAGTTTCTGACAGGCTGAGACATGTTTTACATTATGAAACTAAACTGGAATAAGCAGGTGTGAGAGTACATGAGGATTACTTTGGTATGTTTAACTGTTGGAGTTATTAACAAAATTCCCCATGCAGGTGACAGAGATCTCTAGGTCCTCCCACTTACCATTTTCCATGTACTCGGTGACAATAAAGATTGGCTCCTGGGTGACTACAGCAAAGAGGCGCACAAGGCGTGGATGCTGCAGGTTCTTCATCATGTTGGCCTCTGCCAGAAAAGCCTCCACTGACATCGTGCCAATCTTCAGGTTCTTAATCGCCACCTTTCTGTCATTGTTATAGATCCCTAGAAATAAACAAACACATCACTGGATTTCTGGGAGGCATTAATTCAAACAAAATTCTTCTGATTTTACTGGCATCTCTTGATGTTGTTCCAAGGTATAATGTTGCCTCCAGGAGAAAAAAAAACAAACATAAGTTAATGGTCCTTGGTATTCACACGCTAATGTTTATCCCACCATTAGCTGTTTTTTTTTTTTTTTTTTTTAAATCTGAAATTAAAGCAAGCTAACAAAGGTCCCCATTGAGTATAAACTAAATGAGTATGTAGTTTATATGAGTATAAACTACATCTGATTATACAGGTAACATCCTTATATATAAAATTATCTAACAGTGGACATTTACAAGGCTGTAGCTTGTTAGGGCCCAACATGTAACAATTACCCAAAATGTAGTAATGACCTGAAATGTAATTTAAAAAATGCAGTAAAACCCAAAATGTTATAACTGGACAGTAGTGTAACAAAATGCTGAGTACGAAATGTAATAACATAATGTTGTGAAACCAAAAATGTAATAACTGATCCAAAATGATCCATTTTGGGCCAGAAGTTATATGTTCTAGGCTCAGCACCTGTTGCATTATCAACCAATGTTTACATTTTGGGTTTTACTACATTTTTTCATTACATTTGGGGTCGTTGTTACAAATCCAGCTCTAACATGGCTGTATGAGAAACTTAAGGCTCAAATAATGTTCATAGTTTATTTTTGGGGACAGAAGCCAAGAGCCTTAACTTCTTAAGACCAGGGTGTTTGTCTGGTGTGCATTTTTTATTTTTACTTGCTATTTAGGATCAGGAACACCTAATGATTAAAAAACTAAACACAGCCTTTGTACAGGAAGTTATGTTTCTAGTGCTATTCGTTAGGTACTATTTTTTGGTTACAACTGTTATTGTTTATAACAGCATTTTTTTTCTCACTGAAATGGGTGTAAAGTTATATATCACCAAAAAAATGATGTGGGGACCGTCTCCTTATGTGACTAATAGATTAAAGTTTTAAAAAAATGAAGTTTAATGGGTCTGATAGGCAGAAACACATGTTGACACCAGGTCTTAAGAGGTTAAGACCACAAATAACTTCATAAATGTGTGAAATTCAAAGTCAGGAAATCATCAGAGAGGTAGGTCACATGTTCTCAAAACGATAAATAACTGTGTCAAAATGTGTAAAATTTCAACAAATGTTTAGTACAAACACGAACTGCACAGCAGAGGACACCCTACATCCTTATTTGAGATATTTGTGAAGAAATTGATTTGAAATACCAAAAGGCAAGCTGTTGCTGGGGACAAGCCAATGAAATAAAAACCTATGACGCAAATGTCCTGTTGCTATTGAAGATACAAAAACAATGCAGGGGCTAAGTCCGCTGAAAACAAAATATGAAGTAGTCCTTAGGTTGAACCAACGGATCCAAGGAGCTAAATCATTAAGGTGAACTAAATATAACAGCAACCTGGAGATGCTATTATTCCAACCTGTGTGGCTGAGCTAATGGCACTGCCTAGAGTTGTGATTATATGCTACATCAACAACAGTTTCACATGACTGTCAAACAGGATCTTACCCCAGCACTGTGACAATTACGTTCACTTGTGTTATGTCAGGCAAAATCCACTGCTAATGACTTTTGTATCCAGTCATACATCACATCTGGTATTTCAAACTATGAATGCTAGTAATAAATTAAGGTCACCATTCAAAGCATTCTTTCCAATAGAATAACAGAAGAGTTGTGACTCAGATTATAAAATATTACGTCTTCATGTTCAACCTAACTCTACAATGGCGAAAGACATGAATGAAAGTAATGTGACTAAAAGATGCCTTGAATATGTGACCTTTTAAGAAAGTTTAATGTTTGTAGTTTGAATGAATAGAGATAATAATATTACACAACCAGCTAATACAAGCGTGCAATTGAGACTGTTTGGAGGAAGTTGTTCTGCAAACACAGCAGAAAAAAAGTTTCTAAATGCTTTGACAGCAGATAGGGTCAAGCCCACATTTTACTTTTGAATGTGCTGTATCTCTGCAAAAAGACTCGTAAAGGTTCAATGGTTGCTCTGAGTTTAAGAAATCACAAGTGTTATCATGTATTCTTAAACCCCATAAATCACCTCTCTATCTCTGTTACTTACCCATCCAGACTTCTCCAAACTGTCCTGCTCCAAGTCTGCGCTCCAGCTTCAGAGACTCACGAGGAATTTCCCACTCGTCCTGCCACCAAGGCTTCTGAGGCACCCTCGACTGGCAAGGCTTCAACAGCTTTGCACATAACCCATCTGAATCTCCTGATGACAGAAAGGAGAAAGAAACTGGGATAAAATGATAATTACAAACATTTTTCAATATGAAATGTGATATGATCGAGAGGCTGCACGCACGTGAGTAATGCTGCACAAGCTCTTTGAGCGAGTTGAAGGATATCTTGGCTGTGATGTAGAAGCCTCCATTGTCCATGTTGCGGATTCTGTAGTGCTTAACTCCTTCACCGGTGTTGTGGTCCAAGTCCCTGATTGATAAGGAGTATGACCCTGGAACAATGAAGAGGATTTGAAAAGATGAAAGTTTCATATGACATAGGATCAAATGTACAGAAAAATGCATAGTTTTCCTGTTTACTGCCACAACAAATACTAGTTTTTAGTCTGTGGGAGCAATAAAATCTACTCCTTAGGCCTACTTTCCAAAACAGCATACCAAACACACATTATGAAACATGCATGAACAAGGTCTAACATTAGGGCTGAAAAGCAAAAGTGAAATTAAATGAATATGAAGGGAATTGGGAAACAGGAAGGGGGTTGTCTCTTGTGTCTTGTGCTTGCAACACTGCCAGAAAGAGCAAGTGAATGCATTTCCTTGCTTCTATGTGCTACATTGAGCACAACTAAACTAATGTACCAAACCATACCAAAATGTATGTCTGTAAAAAAACAACAACTTGTGAATGTATGCGAAAATATACGTGAAATATAAATGTAGATTGTGTGTAGAATATACAAGCATAAATAAAGTTTTCACCAGGGGTTGTCTCGCTTTCTCGAATCAGGAAGGAGCCCAGTGTGTTCCCAGGAGCGAGAAGGTACCTCATTGCTTCATTTCTAGAAATGTTCTTAAAGAACCACCTGAAAACACAAAGCATACTTCACACTGTGAAAAAACCACTTCCCCTCCCTCAGGGACGTATCATGCACTATATAAAACGGTGCAGAGGTTGGGTAACATGGAGGTGAGAGATGTATGATCATGTTTCCTGTATAACGTACGGTTCAGTCTCCACTGTGGTCATTGCAACAAAGTTGTGTGGGATGTAGCCTCGCTGGCCTGTGGTGAGAGACTCCGCCAAATACCACTCTGGATCATCCCTGAGTGTCAGAAAAGATGAATGAGTTTACATATCTGGGATGTCTCAGAGCAGTCTAGCCGCTCTTGAATGAGTGGTTCACCCTCAGAAGGCAGTTTTGGATAAACCAGTGAAACAAAAAATAAATAAGATAAAGTAAATAAAGCACAACACGCCAATAATACCTGCTTTAAACAAGGAAAAAAACAAATAAACTGCGTCTTGTTCAACATTATGTCCTCTTGAGATCTTAATTTTGTTTAAATTAAATTCAGTGTTTACCATCTTTTTGGTTCAGTACTGTGAGTGGAAATGTAAAGTGATTCGGTTTCCTGTCATATGATAGGGGTTTTTGCCTCAGAAACTGATATAATTTGATAAAAGAAAATCAATTAATCAGAACACAAACAATGAAAAAGATCAAAAATGACTTGTACAAACATATTCCTTAAATATAAATTATTTTGTCTTTGTCCAGTGCTAAACATTTCTACAACAGATCTATGTATGTCTTGTCTACCAATATATCTGGATTTATACATTAAAGTGAAATTATTTTTGAGTTTAATGGACGGCAAAATTCATTAATCTGGTAATCTGTAATGTTTAAACAATTTAAAGCATTTTCTTATTCATTGATGATTGTATTATTTACCCTCCTAGAAATACTTAATGGTAGATAGGGACAAGACATACTGAGCAGTATGAAAAGTCGTTACATGTTTGAGTGTCAAACTACATAACAGTACAAGTTCATGCTAGATCCTGGTTATATTCCTAAATCTGCAGGTGGCCGTTGATATGGTGTGTGAGGATGTAGAGCAGTTATCTTGTCGAATGCATAAGTGACAAACACACAAAGCTTTAGGGGGTAAATCCCTCCTATGCCCACCGCAAGAGAGATTTACATCCACGCTGTTTCCTGCGCCTAATATTTCACTGCCACACCATTCATCAAGTTTAAGTAAAGACAGCAGCTTACTTGTTGATGATCTTGAGTTTGTCTCCCTTTTCAAAGCCCAGGTCCCCCTCATGATTGGGTTCATAACTGTATATGGCCACCACAAGGTTGTCTGCAAAAAAGTATGACAGTCTTAAGTTTTTAAGCAGATTTTGTGAAACACATTAAAATCAATGCTTACAAATGTTATCGTTAAAGCAGAAGAAAGGCTTACACATTTTTGAGTTAAAGATTTTTGTTTGGATATATTTACTTGTTACTGTTACAGGCTTCATGACTGTAGTAAGTGAAGAAAGTAGACACACTCTCAATTTCTCTATTGTGTAAAATTGGGGTTGCAAATATTGATATTAACATAACTGAACACTAAAAGAAGCTATTGGGATTTAAAGTCATAGAGATTAATATTCTTTAAAAAAAGATGAAGAAGGAGATGATTTGAGGAGAATTACTTATAAAAAAAGAAAAAACAATCTTAACAGCTTTTCTTAGAACCAAATTTGAGATATGTGTGTGTGTGTGTGTGTGTGTGTGTGTGTGTGTGTGTGTGTGTGTGTGTGTGTGAGGAAGAACCTTGAGTCTTTTGATGGCATTGAAAAAGTTTTGAAAGGCCTATTAAGCAACAAGAACTAATGACACAACCTCTTTTTGACCCCACAACATGATATATAACTTGTGAGAGTTGTATTCATTTTGAATTACAATTATATATTCATACATACACACACACATCCCTATGTTTTTAATATTATGTAGGAGAAATCATATAAGTGAGGTCATACCTGAAACTGATTTTTCTCATTGTTTTACTGTTGACAATGCACTTCAGGGGCAGTTGTCTCATGTGCACCGTTACTTTTAACACATTCAGACATATACACAAAATAAACTGACTCTTGTCACCTGGTAAAGGAGATGTAGGAGGTGAATACTGTGATGGGATCAGCTGGTCTGTGTACTGTGGAGAAAACATTAACACAACTCTGTTAGAAAGTCTGCTTTTCAAGGAAAATACAAGATTCACACGAAAAATGAGGCTTTTATGACGTATCCCATTCTACATCAATGGAATAAAACATTTTGTTTCATCACACAATCATGGTTTTTCTGGTGGGGCTTGTTTTTTGTTCCCTGTAGAAACGTCTGGTTGCATTGTCGAGCTCACAGGTGTTTTTCTCCTTTATTTAATCTAACGGGACATCTAGCTCATGAGGAGGAAACAACAACACTGAGAGAAGAATTACACGTCCACTTAATCACACATTCACAATTTCCCTCTCAGTAATAAAACAACATCTTGACTCCATTACATAACTGCATTTTATAGTTTTCCCAGTAACAGCTCAGTAATTAACACACCATAAAATCTAACGTGGAGTCTCATGTACTTAAAGTGATCAATCATATTCAACCAACTCTGACACCAAAGGCTGTGGGAAACTGAGAAAAACTTGAAAATATGCATGTTCAAAGAAATCATATGAAACTTACGGGATTGCATGATTGTGGAGGTATGGGACAGTTGCAGTGTTCACAGATTTCATCCAAGTTCTCGATCCAATCGCTGTCTGAATAGTCCGAGCTGCAGTTACATCCCATCTTTTCTGGAAATCACAGGCTTATTTAATTTTCAAATTATATTTATTGGGAACCAAAGTTTTTAATTTCTCATTTTTCTAAACATAAATATGTCTCATGACAGATTTCTTTTATCTGTACCTTCAATAGATATAATGCTTCTAAAGTAACTTCCTCCCCAACCAATCCACCCAAGTTTTTAGACACAATGCAGTCGAGTAAAACAAACATTTTTGAGACCTTTTATTTTATTTATCTACGCTTCATTTTGATTGAGCATAAACAGGAAATGCAGAATGATAAATTTGCGATAACTGCACTGATGGAAGATGACACAGGGCTTTGCCTCAAAATGGCTGCTCTGTTGTGAAATCCCACATTTGTAAAAGCTTTAACAGTGTACACCCTTGACATATCTCATAAACACTTGTTAAAGGTCAAAATAGGTCAAAGGACATTGTGCAGATCTTCTCCAGAATTGTTAAAAACCTCTGAATGATTATGTGGAGACATATCACAGCCCCTTACAGGCCTTTGGAGGTGAAAATCGAGCTCCGGAGAACAGTACAAACACTAATCTCATATAATCCATCGTCTGCACATGTTTTGTGTTGGGGTTTACTGTGGTGTACAGCACGAACCAGCTTTCTCAAGCTCGCTTGGCTCCCACTGGAGCTCTCATGGAACAGGGTCAGTGGGCTAATCACAGTGGCCGTCTGTCCCAAAGATTCAGAGCCGTGAGAAAAATCTGGGGATGCCTGACCCGGCAATAACAACCAACCACTGTAGTGGGACCCCGAGGAACCAATAACAGCAGGATCACTGGGGAATGAGAGTTTTCTTTATTTTTCAATGATCATCACCCCTACGCCTACTGGCCAGCCCTCAGGGAGTCACACAGTCAGCATTTTCCACTGAGGGGCTGCCTTCTGCTTTTTATGAACCACTGCTGAGGGTCTCCCCAAAAAAATGCTAATGATTGTTATCATTTGCAAAGTATTATGGGTATGTATATGGTGAAAGTGAGGTCTGCGGAAGTGACAAGGGACATTTGCAACTTTTGATTAACTGGCTAGAGTATGTGGGTCAGATCATCTAGCTGTTATTTTTTAGAACCACAAAATAAAATACTTCTTTTTAAATACTGTAAAAATAAAAACAAGCAAACATACATTTAGACCATAACATCATATCCTAAAGATTTTTTAACAACATATTTTAACTCTTGTCACTATCACCAATATTATTTCCTCATTAAAGATGTGTTTGTGTCTGTTTTGTCTTAAACCATCCTTTGAATATAACTTAAAGTTTATATTAGTTTTAAAAAGTGGAATTTGTATTCAATAGTCAGGCATCTACCATTCTTGAGTAGCTCATTTCCTTGTTAAACTGAACTTATATCACAGTGACACTGAAAAATTCAGCATTTCAACCCCTTAAAACCCAGGATCCAAATATGTGGACATTACATTTCTGCCTCTCAGATACATGATGTTTTATATTTTAAAACTTTGATCTATTAGCCACATTAAAGGACATTTTCCATGTCATCTTTTGGAAATATCACAACTTTACACCCACTTTAGTGAAAAAAACAGAGAAGTTATGAACAAAACAGATATAACTAAAAACTAGTGGCTAACTAAAAACATTAAAAAACATAAGTTCCTGTATAAAGACCAGTTTTAGAATTTATACATATAAGGTCTTACACATCCCAAACAGTACAGAAAAATAAAAAAAATGCATACCGTACAAAAGCTTGGGTCTCAAGAGGTTAAAAAGTACTTTTCTAACATTGTAGTGCGGAGACACGATTTAAACAATATCTTCATCTAACAGGCAGATACTATTGGGTGTTCACATTAGTACTTCCATTTGTTCATTTCAAAGGAAAATATATCTCATGAATAAGTGGAAGGATTTTGCTGTGCCACTTAAAAGTTACCTCTCTCCTTTACTTCCCATAGTTTGGTTAAATTGTAGGTTATTACACGGTAATTAAAATATTATATCCACCTTAGTAACAGTCTTTCCTGGTACTTATTTGATGCTATGCCACACTGAAATCAAAGCTTACCTTTTTGAATATGAACTCTCTCTTCAAGAATCCAATTATTGTTAGATTTCAAGTGCCGCCATAGAAAAGTTCCTTACTGTTTGTATAGTCTTCGACAAAAGGCTGTGAGTATCTTCATCTGCTCCTCTTATCATAGTCACCTCGCATGTGTGACTGTCACACACACATACGCAAACTTTTAGAAGAGCCGAGGTGAGCGACCCACTGAGTTTCCTGTCGTTGAAAGGTTGAGGGCTGCACTGTTGTCTCCTAACAGGTGCTTCACCATGCAGCTGTGTGTGTGAGATGAGGAAGCGTTACAGGCTCCATCGTAAGGAGGTCAGGACAGCACCTTTCCCAAAGTGGGAGCCAAGGCGTGAATGTTCCAATACAGTTCCAAGACAGTGGTGAGCTGATTTTGTATGAATTAATGCCATTTTGGGCATAACATCTGTGAGTTGTAACCTTTGGGGAGGTTAACACCTTACAAGTATAGATGAGGCCCAGAAGAATTGAGCAGAATTCATCCTGAAAAGAGAGTTTCATCTAAAAGATAGTGTTTTATAAAGGTAATACCACAGATCAGCATCATTCGGCTATTTTTATCAATTACACATGTGGTTTGAGTTTGCTGTTCTTGTGGCCAGCAAACCAAGTAAAAACCTCAGCCTTGGTATTTATGTCAAAAAGAGAAAATGACCACATTAAAAACCTGTCCACAAGTGACTCTTAACACCTCTGTGTTGAAGTCACATTCAATCCCCCGTAGAGGAGACATGAATAAAACAAGCCTCACAGACCGATAAAACACTCTGAGCCTCTGCTGCTGAGTTCTCAAGCTGCAGGCCGCAATACTGCTCTTGTGGTGAACGAATGCTGCTTCACAGCATGCACGGGCAGGAAGTCAGTCCAAACATGACAGGAAGTGCACAGAGATGTATGCTCAGAAGACTGCCACTGCTTACATTAAGTGTCATTTGCAGTGAAACCACCTTGGCTGACTCTTTTTCCATTGACATGCATGAATCTGTCAATCGAGTAGAGCTTCTGTTTTAATGTTGTTAATACGTATTTTAACAAAACAAAAAAGATGCTTCCACTTCTACTTAACTGATCTTCTTGCGGAGACTCATATCAAACTGTTATATCAACATTTTACCATCTTTTGAATTTAAAGGGTATTCCTAGTTCCCCCACATCCACAGCTGTGACTACCTCCAAACGTGGTTGGAAATCATATTCTATTACGAAATCAACACAATCACAAGGCAGAAAGTTTCCAACCCTCCCACCACAAGCACAGCAACGCAGGTGCTGGCCTCCTTCATGTGTGCAAATGCAACAAATACTTTTTTGTTGTTTTTGCTGCTGATGCTTACTCGTGTACACTATCAAACAGTCTTGAACCAAATCAAATATTAGTTTAGTTTTGGAACAAACTGAGTACACATTCGCCTTATGTACGCTCACCCATCAGTTTCTATTCATATGACATGTGGTATGACATGAGGAAAAGGTCAGGGGAAAGTATCTGCAGGGCAGAACTGAGGGGCATGAGAAACAGTAGTCTGCAGTGTTTCATGATAACAGCTTTCACTGAGTAAAGGCACAACACCTTGTCCTCTGAGCAGCTTCTATACAATATACATTTCAACTTAAAATGTCCAATGGCGCACGTGAGGTCACCCATGTCCTCAGCTGTTCTGTGGTTTCACACAGTAGCTGCACCCTGCCGAGGCATATTTGGTTTCTTGTCTGACTAATTATGTTGAACAATGTCGTTGTTTCTGCACATTCCCTCTGGGGCCTCCTTCATACATTTGAATTTTACACCAGATCATGAATGTCTCGTGGACAGAAAGAAGACACTATTGTGCAGAGGGGCTTCGAGACTGAGGATGGAAGATTTGATGATGACTTTTGGTCTTTTTAAAAATGAGATTGAGCACTGCTGGAACTTAAACAAATACACAGAACCAACCTGCAAATGCAAGTTTCCAATCAAAATTGCAGATTCTGATAAAATATAACAGCAAAAAAAATTAGATAAAGTCTCTTTATTATTGCTTTGCATATGCAGTTGACTTTAGTAGGATCTTTCCCCCACTTCTCTTATTCCACAGATAAATGTAATACAGTTATACAACCTGCATAGTGACAATAAAGCTTACATTTGTATTTCCATACAGCACTTTTACAATAAATGTAACACATCTCTCAACAAAAATATTGTCTTCCTTCTACCATTACTTCTTACATGCTGAAAAGATTCCATGTTGTTAGCTCCCTGCAGTTTCCCACTGTGTATCTGAATCCACCCGGTCACTGTAAAGCCATATATGGTGACTAATCTGTGCTCAGCAGCATCTGAAGGTGGAAAACAGAATACTCACACTGCCCTCTGAGCACCATCACTGCAGTGACAAGGCTAAGGGTTTGTTGTTGCTGTTGTTGTTTATAAAGAAGAGGTGTTCATAATGCTCAAGTGCGGATCCACACTTCAGGTACAGTCCCACAATAAATGCGTCAAAAGATGAAATTCATTGCTGTAGGGGATCTATCAGCTGTACATTTTTCGCCATGTTTATTTCACAAGAATAAAGCAGTCAAGACATGTAATCTCCATATTTAAACAGAAACGTTAGATTTACTGATAATGTAAAGAAGTGGTTTCTGGTATCTTAGCTGGTGATTTCTCCAGATGATGACAGACTTGTTCTAGCACCTCATTGTTGGTTATAACCAGTTTCACCACAGAATTGCACATAAAAATACATGCATTTATATGCTACAAAGATGGAAAAGACCATTTGGTTTCTTCACTTGTTAGTTGATTTATTCTACAAACCTCTGTCTAATTCCTGATCCCCTAATTTTTTTTCATTAAGTTAAAAACTGTATTTATTTAAGAAGCTCCCTGCACTGCAGCAAAAGCACTCTGAAGTGATTTGTACAATCTGTTGGAGTAAGATAATAAACCATATGCTCTCATCTGTGTTGACATGTCCCTGTAAAAGCAATAGAAACAGGAGGAGAGCAGCTCAGGTTCAGTTCGACAAGAAGGTTATGAGTTTGTGTGTGTGACCCTCGAGGTGCGTGATGCTGCTTTTGTTTGCATCCACCTGTGGCTTGCAGTCACTCTTTATCATTTGCAGAGGAGGTGATGGGAATGTCCACAGTGATCTGCACAGAGGTCGAGGTCTCAACACAAAGAAAAGCGCCTGGAGTTAATGTTCATCTTAGTGAGGCCGAGGTGTTTGAGTGGAGTGGAGAGGGCAAAGGCGGCCTTCATGGGGATGTCACACAGCAGGTCTGACTCCTCATCACACTCCTCCAGCTCATACGTTGCATCGTCCAACATCTCCTTATGACGGTGACACACCTGCTCTATCTTCAGGCGGTGGATCTCCCCACGTAGGTGGATCAGCTGACGGGCCAGCTGGTTGTCCTGGATCTGCATCTCCCTCTGAAGAACAGGAACAAGGATGAGGGTGAGCAAAGAAAGTTCAAGATTAAAAAAATCAGTGAGATTATCTTCACTTTTCACCTGTTTGCTTATCATCTTATCCAAGCATATAGAAAACTGGCATGTGAAACACACGGACTGGACTAGGATGGAAACAGACAACCCATTGTTTCACAAAGTGCTTTTTGGGAGACTACTGAAGTCAGTACACTGAAAAAAGACATTTGACAGGTCTTTGAACTCACTAAGATTAAATGACTTAATGTAACAGAAGTTCAGCCAAGTAGATGTAACTTTGTTAGAGAAGAATGTACGAATATGTGTTTGTTTGGAATTGACTGAAAGGGATTTAAAAAATGAAAGCTATATGAATGAGTTTGATTCAGTGACTGCCAGGACATGCCACTGGACAACTTTGTGTGGTGGGTGATCATTACACTGAAAAGTTACATACATGAATTATCTGACTCCTTGCCTGTTGTTGTGAATTAAGCGTATTCTATTGACATTCATTAAATTTAATGTCAACTGGTTCCGTCGAAACACATTGAGCTAGTTGAGAGCAACAATCTCAGTTGATACAAAAATTATTGCTTTAAAACATCCTGGCAAATGGCAGATGGAAACAGATTGGGTCAATCATAATTAGGGAATAATATGTTGATTCAATGTGATTGATTTTAACAGTCCAATTTAATTGAAACATTTTGGTGTAAAGAGTAATAGTCAAGTTGGGTAGAGAGGAAAGTTATATTGGATCTTCACATTAGGATTGTGTTGGATAGATGTACACTTTTTTCAGAGTAAAACAGGGGTGCTTTCTGATTGATCAAAAAGGGGATAATTTATGAGGCCACTGATAAGGGCCCAGTAGGAATATTTAAATATTTTTTGGCAGTGAGGTGGTGGACGACAATGCATTATGTGAGACCTTAAATCTTATGGATACCCCTGCAGTGCACAACAGGTAAGACAGCAGAGATATTACTCCTCAACTATCTAACCCAGGAGGTGAGGATGGAATATTGGCATCTATTACACAAATATGGGAAACAAGGACCTGTGAAAAATGTTTTCTATTTGAAAATGTTGTCTTTTCTTTCAGCCTTTACACTGATAAGACCCAATTATTTGGAGATAATGAACCAAACTCATTCAACGAGAGTCACTCACCAGCTCTTTCCTCAGGAACTCCAAAGCATCATCAATAGTGTCAAAGCCACAAATGTTTTGGACAACCAACTCTGAGTTTTCATTCCTCAGAGCCGCAGAATCAGCTTCTCCTCCAGATCCCGGATCGTCTGCGGAAAAACTTGTCTTCCACGATCGACTCTGCACGCGCTCCTGCCACTCCAGATAGGAAGGTCTGCGCGTTTGTAGCTTCAGCTTCTCTGTCAGAGCTTTCACACTGTCCAAGTCCTCCGTCTCCCCGTCAGAGGAGTCTCCCCCGAGCTCTTTAAAATCCATGGGCGCAGTAAAGAAAGCAGCCTGGTGCGTCTGTGTTGGCTGTGAGGATTGGCAGCTGCACCGTGAGAGCGCAACAGGTCCTCACCTCCCATTTATTGAGATGAGCCTGAGTGAGTGACCGCCCATCCTGAAGAGGACACAGCTGCTGGATGTTCATATACACGGTTTGACAGGAACCAAGGTGTCAACTTGTCAACATACTACATGGATTTTAGTTAACTAAGCCTACTTAAAAAAACAAACAAAGATGATGCATTTCAAAGAACTCTGCTGAAGCTCTACTCCTTAATGGATTACATGTTTTCAACACTTCATTAATATTTTTCCAAGCCTAAATCACTCAAACTAAGACAAGTGTTGACAAAAGACTTCTTATGTAATCAAGATAACTTCTGTTGGTGTTGGAACTACACAATTTGCTTTTTACCTGACACAAAACTTTAAGGCAGCCCTCTTTTTAACATTTTTTTTTCATTAAAACAACAAGTCACATTTGGTATCTTGTGCTCCAACTGTGGAGGTGGAACCACAAGATTGTTCACACACCTCATATCACAAAAAAACATATAAATAGGCCTTCCTGTATTTCTATAATAATCAATACTAGAATGATACACAAGTTATTTTTGTACCGTGTGTACACCCTGAGCATGTGCTTCTAAAACAGAGTGTAGGTAAGTATTTATTATGAGTAGATGGAATATAAAACTGTTGCCTATAGACAGAAAAATGAGCCAACAAATAGTATTTTAAGATAAAAATTTCCATAATTTGAGATATGGCGGCTAAAAGAGGCTAATTCCTATTGTGTGTGGTTTATTATTATTAATTTTTATTTGTGTTGCCTTTTAAAGCAAAGACCATGCTGTAAGGGAAATTAATTGGAATTATTTCAAAGTAAAATCAGACAGTTGGACCTACTTAATAATAACCCAGTATTTTGCCTTGGCAAAGACATGCCACATGTAGCCATATCCTTTGTTGATTCATAAACAGACACTTTTGAATGTTTATTTCAATTTTGGGACTAAAAACAAACACTGCTCACATCACTACATTGAGTCACAGTAAACTGACACCTGTGAGTTGTGAAGGAATGTGCTGCCACCTGGAGGTCATGTAGGAAACAGAAAGTAGCAGAAGCTGCCCCCCCTAACCCCCAACAGTGCACCAACTTAGCAACAATTTGTGACACATTTTCAGAGTTGCTCTTTTTCAGGAAACGTGCACTTCCGCTCTCTGTCCTCTCGAGTTGCACATAAAGAGAAGGTGAAGCTTTATCGAGCCTGGCTGTGTTTTGGTGTTGAACATCTATTTTTAGACACTTTATCTTCAAACAAACAGAGAGCAGATTGGTGAAACCTCCTGGAAGAAGAAGTTCTGCTTTCGTTTTTGTTAGAGCAAAGGAGAGGTTGTCAATTCACTGCTTTATTTTCTCGGAAGTGCAGGATCACTTCTGTGTTTTATCTCACAGCAGCAGCAGCGGGGGTGTTTGGTTTGAGACAAGGAGCTGATGGAGTTTTCTGAACACATCAAGACCGCAAATGTGTCGGATGTTGTCCTCCGACAGCCGCTACATCCTCCGAGCAGAGGCACCCTGTGCATCACCGGCCACCACCTGCTCTTCTCGGACAAGGAGGAGAGCAGCTCTCGGCAGGTTTTACTGCTGCTCAGGAACATCGATGCTATTGAGAAAAGGTGAGAGGGAGAGAGAGGGAGAGAGAGAGACTGACTATCACTACAACAGAAAACAACTCACAACTTCACTTATGGAATAGAGTCCTACAACAAAGGTGTTGATGTTAATGTATTCTCCTTATTTCACCTGACCAACTATTAGATATTTCACCCAATTCCACCAACTTTGACTAACACCCTTGCAGATAAGCCTTTGGACTAATTAGGGCTATTGCATCTAATATGGGGTTGAGGAACTTTGAACAGTGTTGTTTCCTGACTTGATCTTGGTGAAATAAATAACAAGATGCCTAACAATACTTATCAACCCCTAAAGTTTTTTTTTTTTACTAGTCCAATGAATTCCCTTATGTCCATTTGTTTAATGTCTAATTCCATTATTCCTCAAATCTTTTTGACCAGTGTGGAAAATCTTTCAGCCTATTCCGACCTCTTCTCTAATGCAGACCGCAGAAACAGGTTGGACAAACTTTCTGTTGCCATGTTTCTGCTGTGTGCTGCTTTTTCTCCTACTCCTAGAGAAAATAAATGCTAACAATCCTTAAAACAGCCCCTGTCTTGTTAACACCTCCCACACATGCACTGTTGTGTGCTGTGCTTGCTAACTGCTATTTCTCCAACCTACCTGATGTGTTGTTGCTCAACAATAAGAGGAAAGAGTTGCACGCTCTTTTTTTTCAGAGGGGGAAACTCTTCCCCCCACACATCATTCACTGACAGGGTTTGTCTTCTTTTGCAGATGCAAGCCACACTTTCTGCTACAGTCTAAACATGGGCTTTGGGGCAGTGTAGAAACACCTGTTTTGTGTCTAATTTTCTGAATAAAATACATGCTGTGGTGTGTTTTTCAGGGCATCTGGATCCTCCGGGACAATAACCATCAAGTGTAAAGATCTTCGTGTGCTTCAGCTGGACATCCCAGGCATGGAGCAGTGTCTCAATATTGCACAGTCTATTGAGGTATTAAAAAAACATGGATCAAGCATCAAACAAATATAAACTTAGTGCAAAAAGTAAGGGATTTATGTTTAACAGATTATTTCTTTGTTGCAACAACTGTCCTTGGTAATAAGTCTTGTACGATTGGAAGTCTGTTTATTTCCTTTTTTAATGCTGTCACATTCATAAGGAACATGGAACATAAAAAGAAACTCTTTTTGCATAAACATGCACATCTAAAAACCTTGAACATCATTAAAAAGTTAATTACTTTTGGTCGCAGAAAATGAAACCCAGTTACTGTATAGACTTATCTTACATAGAGAGGATTATTTCAAACCTTTTTTTCTTGAAACGTTGACGACTTTGGCTTACAGATTAGGATATTCATTTATAAACATAAAGTATATTCTAAACAGTAATGCCAGGCCTCTGAAAAGTTTTGCGTCTTTCTGACTATTTTCTAAGTTCTCTCCCATTTTTTCTGCTTTGTGACAATTTTTGCCACCTTAAGCTTATTTTTAATGCTGCTTCTTGTTGTTTTTGCCACTTTTTACTACATGAATTATTGCTCTTACACAGGTAGTTTTCAATACTTTGGCTCTTCGATTGAGCAAGGTTGAGTATGTTAAGTATTAAAAATCTACTGCAAAAAAATGTATTTGGTTTTATGACATATCTGAGGTTAAAAGAATAACAGTGCTGGTGCCAGGCTGTTGTGGTCATGTCTGGTTATTCCACTGTGGCTCCTGTTTGTTAAATTAATTAATTGTTGAATTAATATGTTTTGATTCTTCAGACCTAATTTTTCATGTGCGTAACTCATACCCAGCTCTGCTACTCATCCCACAAATGCATGTTCCTAACAAATATGTCTCCATTTAAAGGGAAATAATCAGGTTTTCTAATGGTTTAAGAGTCGAGTATTGTTTCAAAAAAAGAATGATCTGTTAATCACAGTTGCTATACTTTTTGTGCCATGTTTTGATCAGAATTCTGCTTTATTGTCATCATTTATCACCTCTATTTTGATGCACAATGCCCATGATTTTTTCCTTTTTGTCCTCCAGTAAGCCTTACATGTGACTGAAATTTCTGTCTTCAGACCCTGTCCTGTCTGAACTGTGCCACGGAGATGTATCCATTTTTTTACAGACCCTCTGATCTCCGCCTGCAGGACCAGTGGGGTCTCTCATCCCCTGAAAAAAACTTCTATCAAATGAAAGAGCTTGTAAGCAAAACATGAATATGTGTCTATTAACCTCATTTTACAATGCAGGACTGTAACATGCATGATACATAAACGACCAGAGAGTGATCAAACAATCACATGACAGGAAAATGTCAGAGAATCTGAGAGAAGGATTCAGGATATCCCCGTTGCTTAGCTTGTGTTTGTTTTGCCTGAATTCCAGAAAGCGCTGCACACAGCTTGTATCTGTGCTTAATGGACTTACACCTTCCTCTGGGAAATGTTGCTATGGTGAGGGGCTGACCCCGAGGGAAGCATTGTTCCGTGTTTTATGGGCTCGGTGTTCCTAGAACTTGTATTTTTGGAGGTAGATCTCTGTCTTTCACTCTTAAGAAGCTTGGATAATCGATGTCTGACGTTTACCTGTAACAGTTAAGAGCTGTTAAAGACAAGCTGAACAACCTCCCCAGAACTTACTTGTTGGTATTTTTGATCTTTTTTGTGTAATTCAGGCCTACTGAATTTACCCTTCGCAGGGACCAGATTTCATAGGATGGATGTGAGATTATTTTGCCCCTTTAATATGAAACTGCTTTGAAGAGGAGTTTGGAGAATTCTTGTTATTTTAGCAATGTCCTTGTGATGTAAAACTCAAATTCCTTTAATATAGGTGCATCAAACCTCCATCTGATTCTTGTTTTTGTTCTGATATTGACTTAACATGGAAAGAGGGCATGATTTCACATTTTAAGTAGGTCAAATTAATGCAAATGATATAACTGAGCTGTTCAAAGTTCATTTACTGCATTGAAAAAATGGAGTGATTTGTACAAAGTTTAGTTTTGCTTGATCCACTTGAAAAATTTGAGTTCACTTTACGTGGATTTTATTTTTCTAGAAAAACCAAAAAGAAGTGGTGTATGCAAGAAGAAATTTTGCTCCAGCAACATAAATAAATTATGCAAAAAGTTTCCTTAATTTTCTTAAGTAGATCTACCAGAAATTTTTTAACAGTGTAGGGTAAATTGCGTTTTAGTTACATCTACTCCCATTCAAAAAAGTGTCAAAGTATAGCATAATATATAACACAGGACGTATTCAGTACAAGTTCTTCAGACACCTGTTATGTGTCACTGTCATTGTCCTTCACAATTCTCTCTCTCCCTGGTTTACAGCATGATAAATGGAGACTGAGCACTGTGAACAGAAACTACTCCGTGTGTCCCTCCTACCCTCCAGCTGTCATCGTCCCAAAGAGCACAGATGATGACTCGCTGAAGAAGGTGGCCAAGTTCAGGCAGGGAGGGCGCTTCCCTGTCCTCTGCTATTACCACAGGAAGAACGGCATGGTGTGTCTCTTGCAAATCCATTCCCAGTCCTGAGCCTTTGTATCATGCCTACAACCTGATAGTTGGTATCTAAATCTCTTTAGGTGATCATGCGCAGCAGTCAGCCGCTGCCAGGAGCTAATAGGAAACGCTGCAAAGAAGACGAGGACCTCCTCAAGGCTGTGATTGAAGACTCAGACAAAGGCTACATTATTGACACACGCTCCAGTCAGCAGGCCACGCAGGCCAGGATGACAGGTGGAGGATTTGAGTCTAAGTCGTGTTACAGCCGCTGGAAGAGACTGCACAGACAAATGGAAAGGTGTGTGTGTGTGTGTGTGTGTGTGTGAAATTCAGTGAGCTGGATGGTGCTGATCTGTTTCATGAATCTAAAATCATCTGTCTGAGTTTCTTCTTTGTGTTTGCAGAGGTAAAGCCCTGCAAGAGAGCCTCATTAAGCTTGTGGAGGCTTGTGGTGATGAGTCCAATAACATGGATCGCTGGCTCAGTAAGCTTGAAAACTCAAAGTGGCTTTCCCACGTTCAAGTTGCTTTGTCAACTGCTGGTCTGCTGGCAGAGTGTGTGGAGAGGTAAGTGCTCAAACCACTGTGTGTCTCTCTTGAACCGACACAAACCTACTCCTTGTTTGTAACAACAAATTTGCAAAGAAGTACTTTCTTTATCTGAAAAACCACAAGTTGTCAAGAGTTGTCATTTCAAGGATTTTCATTGAGAATTCATACGTGTGAGTTGCATTGTAACAAAACGAATACGAGACTAAATTCATAGTAGATCTACTGTAGCTGCAAAAGTGTTAAAAATTTAAGTCTTTGATCTAACGGTTCAATTCTATATACAAATGCTGTTTTTGTCTGACACAAGTATTGAGCAAATAAATCCACATGGTAAAATGTTTGCTTTGATATCAAAGTTGAAATGTGCACATGCATGTAAGAGCTTGAGGATACCATAAAGAATTTAGTCTGAACATTTTGAAGAATGTCTGTACCTTTGGTGAATGACTGAACCCACACGTAAAGGACCTGGACTGTAATTTATTTATCTGTTTTGGCCAGAGACGGACATTCAGTTCTTGTCCACGGCTCTGATGGGACAGACTCGACTCTTCTGATCAGCACAGTGGCTCAGCTCATCATGGACCCACGCTGTCGCTCTCTGGAAGGTTTCCTGGTTTTGCTGGAAAAGGAGTGGATACAGGTAAGAGAGCATTTTCTTACTGGTGGTATAATTTGTGTAGATATGTAAATTTAAAAAAATACAGAAAAGTACTTGAAAATAGATGGAGGTGAATTGGGTTTGAGTTCTGAATGTATATCTGATACATATACTATCATACATCTTAACAGCTTTGTATAACTTAAACATACAGTAGCTGGGTCCCTGTGACAAAAGCATGTTAAATGACAGACTTACAGACTTAAAAATAAATTCAAGAAGTTTTTCTAGCACAATCCTACGTGCGGTTACCAGATCTCTGCTCAATGGATATTTCGCCACAATTACTCTCAGCAGGAAATGCCTTAAGAAAAAAAGTCATATCCAGTAAGTTACACAAGACAGTCATGGATTTCACAAAACTTGTTTCTGTTTTCACATTTCCTTTTTTCCAAAATTCTTTCCGTTCTAGTGTTACCTAAATTTAAGGGTTGTGTCACCACAGGTTATAGCAAAACACTGATTTATCATTATCCTTCAGTATGCTGTATACAAATTATTCTGTTTGTCAAGAGCCATGAATAATGTTTGGAATCAATCTGGAAATAAGACAGTAAATTGTTATAGAGAAGGGAAACATTTATTGTTGTTTTTCCAACTTTAGACAAATACATGAAACAAACTGAACTTTAAGTCAATCAGTAAAGTTTGTCTTAAATATATACATTTAGGGGTATTTAATCCCACTTTGAGCTCATTTGATATTCAATTATTCTGATTAAAGTTTTAACTAAACAGAATCTGCACAAACTAAGCATTCATAAGGACATTCGACATGATAGGCACGGTTTTCCAGCATTTGAAAGCTTATGGAAAATGAGAAAAAAAGGTTAAAATTCCTGGAAACTGAATTATCCTGGAATATCCCTGGTTATTTATCCTGCCCTTCCCTTGTGAGTTAAAAGGTATGCACATGCATGTTTGTTGTCACCTTATCTTTTTGCCAACATTTAGAGAAGATTGAGTTGGGAAATGCCCAGTGTAACATTGTATTTCCAGTTTATCATGCAAATGAAGTGCTACGCTGTAATCTGTGTGTCTTTTTATTATTCTTTTTTTACATTTGTCTTAACTATTTTTCATGGATAAATTACAGCCATAGACCACACATTAAATGCCTGAGTAATACACAAAAAATCTGGGGAAATATAAGTTACAAAGGTAGAAAAAACACATCCAAAGAATGAGGGGGACAGGGGAATGTATGATGACGACATAACTTGTCTCTGTAGCAGCTAAAATGTCCTGGTATAGTCTTGTTTCAAGAAAAGAGTCTAAACCATGGCAGATATGGCAGATAAAATAAATGACTGTGCTCTTCTCTAGGGAGGTCACCCATTCATGCAGCGATGTGCCCACTCCGCCCTCTCCCATGCCCGTCTCCAACAAGAATCTCCAACCTTCCTGCTGCTACTTGACTGTGTGTGGCAGCTGTTGCACCAGTTCCCCCTTGCACTTGGTTTCTCAGAGGCTCTTCTCCTGAGGCTGGCGACAGAGGCCTACGTCTCTAATTATGGCACCTTCCTTGGCAACAATCATCGGGAAAGGTTGGTGGTACTTCCCATTGCCAATGGAAGTTTGAAATAGATGGTTAATACAAAAAACAATTTAATCATAACAAGATTGTCTCAGTCTCTCTGGCCAAGATGTGAGTCTCTCTCCTCTCATCCCTGCCTCACAGGTGGGCTCAAGGAGTGATGAAGAAGACTCACTGTTTGTTCCAGGCTCTCCTGAGGCCCAGTGAGAGAGACCAGTACTCAAATCCACTGTATGAGCCCACTGAGCTCGCAATCTGGCCCTCTGTTCACCCTCAGTCTCTGCAACTTTGGAAAGGTAAGCTTTGTTAACTTCTCCAAGAAACTCTAGAAAATATTTTTCAATGTTCTAAAACTCATCTGTGAATAACACAGGACAGTTTAAGTGCTTTGAAGCTTTTCCTCAGTGCAAACATTAACCTGCCAATTACGATGCACTTTCACACAAATTCAAGAGAAAAAAGAAGGAGCAATGGTGCCGGTAAACGAAATTCATTTTTACTGTTGGAGCAACTATTACAACCCTTTTTATGTCACCTCTTGTGAACTCAATATGTCAGGTGTATTTTTTTTTATTTGTTCTTCAAAAAGTTTCAATGGGAAGCCTAAGGCATATTGTAAAAGCTATTCTTGAACTGTAAAAATGTTTGCACTTGAGTTCTTTTATTAATGAAAGCTACACTGAGATGAAACTAAGGATGATAAGGGCAGATTAGATGAAATAAAGACATTTGTTGTATTATCTGATGTAGAACAGCAACAATTTAAATTGTTATCTGTGGTATTGTCATGTGTAAGGTTTTGCTCCTTAGTTTAATATTCAGTGTTTGCATTCCTACACATGGCTGATGCATTTGTGAACACAGTAGTCATTCTTATGACTGGTTTTTCATACTCATACTGATATTGATTTGTAGAATCATGTTTAATTTCTGATTGATTTAAGTTTTGATGTTTATTGTCAGGTTTTTTCCTGAGGTGGACCCAGCAGGCTCATTACCTTGCAGAGGCTCAGGAGGAAATTCGGAATATGGTCATTGAATTCGGGAAAGCTGGCACGAAGCTGATGCCCATTCAGAGCATGAACAGCTGAGGATTCTCAGCCTGAACGTGGACCATGTTTCTAAGTGGACTGTTACCAGTATATAATGTCGAGGTGTTGATGTTGTAAAAAAAATGTACCACTTGCTGTGTTTGGATTAATAGTGTGTATCTCAGTCTGTCATAAACATGCTTTTCTCAGTGTCTCTCAGGACTTTAGTGTCACTCTCACTTTAATTACAAAAGAGCTGCATTTTCTCAAAAATGAGTACAATATCCACAGAGTTATCTTGTTGTGTCATAGCTTCACTCATAACTATAATCAAAAGGAAGGCTGTATAACTGACACACCTCCCAGTCCTGTTAAGCTCAGCTAAACACTCTTCACAATACAAATCCCTGTGCACAGCAAGTCAGCATGTTTGCACACATGGAGCTTTGCAAGCTGGAGACTGTAGTCCATTTTAGTCAGGAGCCACAAGCTGATGATTATACAAAGTGGATGAGAACCACATAGCCCAGCATGACTTTCTACACCTGCTTATTTAGCCAGTGGTTGATAGGTGTACTGAAAGGACCATTTGAAGGTAATCGTTGAATTCTAACATTAAATGCCTGGAAATTCGCTGCCATTGCTGTTCTTGAGTAATTTGCTGTAGGGTATTAGTTTTATCAATCACCAAGTAGTTTTGGACTCAGGATCATCTGTTGGGGTTTTGCCAGCACACAGGTAATAATCTTTTCCTGCTGTAACTGTACTTCAACATTTGTTTTTATTGCTATTTTAACAACACTGATAAACATTTCTACTTGGTTCCAGAGTCTGTGTAATCACTACTTTTCACATACTCTACTTGGACAATTTTCAAGGCTGCCACTGGACATGCAATCAGGTGTGCGGCTCTGTGTGCCCACTGCAAGTGTGCTGGGCCTGTTTTGCCGAGGCTGTTGGAGCAAGATGCGGAGTCTGCCTAGTCACAGCTTTGGCTGTTTTCCCAAGCAGATGAGCAGGTGGAACAGTCAGGAGACCCGTGGCCCACGATCTGCAGAGGAAAACCCCCGTGTCCTCATCACCGGTAACAAAAAAAAGTTTTATTTGTGATTACTTTCAGACCTAATGTTAAAGCGTTACCTGTGAAACTACCAGTGTTACCTACTTCTTTCAAATCCAACTCTTTTTGTTCTGTTGGCGTCAGAGCAGTTACAATAGCTGTGAGTGCCTCCTATAGAAAAACTTTCAAGGGAGCATAGAGAATAATAATCCTCTTCTAGGGAGATTCTATTTTTGTTTTAACATGTTTTTTTCTTAAGGATTCATTTTCTGGTGTCAACAACATTCGTAGAGTGTTATAGTGATGTTTTTTCTTTAAATTGTTTTCACTCCACACCACTGGCAGGACCCCATTTAGTCTCATCACAATAGAGCGCGCATGGACAGAGCTTGTGATTTTAAAGAGCCAATGGGTAATGTGGAGAGAATAATAGCCTGCTGTGGCTGTTTGTCCCGTGATTGAGCTGTGGGAAAAACAAAAAGCTAAAGAACAGTGTGCCAAAACATGATCATGATTTGTCTGTATTGCCCCGTAATAAACAATGTTTTAATGCAGGTGGTCTGGGACAGTTGGGTGTGGGACTTGCACAGTTGCTGAGGTCAGACATTCACAAATTCATCATACATTTACTCTATTTCTTTGGAGATGTCAGAAATTTGACTTTCATCATATCTGTATTATTGTCCAGGACACAGTTTGGAACAGAGAATGTAATCCTGTCAGACATCAAGAAGCCTCCACCTCATGTTGTCAGCAGTGGTACGCAAAAACACGTCATATCTACTTTGTCTTTATTATCCTGTTTATTATAACTTTCTTTGATACCATTATTTTCTATTTTCCTTTTAGGTCCATTTGTTTATGCTGATGTATTGGACTACAAACATCTCAGAGAACTGGTTGTGAATAATCGTGTCACTTGGCTGATCCACTACAGTGCTCTACTTAGCGCTGTAGGGGAGGCAAATGTGGCTTTGGCACGCAAGATCAACATCACAGGTCTACTGGATACCAAAAGCCTTTTATATATGTTTTGCCATTGAAAGGAATTACTAATGTTATTTTGATTTCTCTGCTGTCTGTCTAGGCCTTCATAATGTGTTGGACTTGGCCTTGGAGAACTGCTTGCGTCTCTTCGTCCCCAGCACCATTGGAGCATTTGGTCCCTCATCTCCCCGTGACCCGGCCCCTGACCTCTGTGTCCAAAGACCTCGAACCATCTATGGTGTGTCAAAAGTGCATGGAGAGCTGATGGGAGAGGTATGTTGATCTGGAAACTATCTTGAAATGCATGAACCTCATAGAAAAATATCATCTTAATATCATCTTCCTCTTTTATTTAAGTATCTTCATCACAAATATGGTCTGGACTTCCGTTGCCTGCGTTACCCAGGTGTTATATCAGTTAACACACCTCCTGGAGGGGGAACGACAGGTACTGCATTTCATAAAAGCTGCATGGTACATAGGTTTACTGTTATCAACAAGACGTCATAAACTGAACACCCCATGCCTCTTCCTTTGCAGACTACGCAGTACAAATCTTCCATGATGCTCTCAGCACGGGTCACCATGAGTGCTACCTGCGTCCCGACACCCGTCTTCCCATGATGCACATCTCTGACTGCCACCGTGCTACACTAGAGTTCATGCAGGCTCCGGAGTGCCAACTGTCTCTGCGGACATATAACATTGCTGCAATGAGCTTCACTCCTGAGGAGGTGGCACAAGAAATTCGCAAACATCTCCCTCACCTCAAGGTTACCTACAACCCTGACTCTGTACGCCAGACTATCGGTATGATTTAACAAACACGTTACACTAACCGGTACAAACCACATTTTGATGGGATGATACATCTTTTACATTTTCAATCAGTTAGAAATAAAGAAGAGGTTAGACAAACTGTCAACTAATAAACCACTCTGTGTTTATACCCAGTGTTGATTGAGGTAAATGAAAAATAAGATTCAGGTAGACTTTTTCTTGCATTTTGCAATGTATTCTGTCATTAAGAAACAATCAAATCTGTTGGGATCAGTGGGAGTTATAAAGTCCCAAGTTTTTTCATAGATGGACCTGAGATACAATTTCAAGTTTCTGTTTTATTATTAAGTCCTTTGGGAATTGATATCACTATAGATTATATTGCAGTTGTGATTTACGTACTAATAATGTTGTCATTTTATATCACTTTGCAGCGGACAGCTGGCCTGTGAGATTTGATGACTCCAATGCCAGGAGAGATTGGGGTTGGGCACCAGCATTCGGTCTGGAAGAGCTGGTGTCGGACATGCTGCGCTCCATTCGAGACATGAGGACCGACGAGGGCTTGCCAGTTAGCTAGCAGAACCTGCTCTTGACAACTCCTGACTCCTGACTTCTATTCAGCCTTTATCCACCAACAGTATATTTCTTTTTACTTCACTTTCACTAGTTGTCAAACTACAGTATACTTCTTTCCACTTCACTTTCACATGTTGTCCACCTGTGTCCTCTGTTATTCTGGCACATGCCAGTAATGAGAAAGGGGCTGTTAGTAAAGTAGGAATTCTCAGTCAAATCCTCCAATATATGGTGTAAAATATGACATAATATGTACGCTTTCCAACACATATTTCAGTCTATTTCAGGGAATCATATACTGTCAAAGTCAGATTTTCTCTTCATGTGTTGTTTTAATTGTTTTCATAGTAAAGGCAACACTGTATTCATAGATGTGTTGTCTCCAATGGAACAGAAAATCACTTTTTCCTCATTTTTACAGATTTCTGACTTTTATGTGAATCACATCAATAGAATCTTTACAGTGTCTCATGAAACATTTGTCACAATATGGAGCAGATGTAAATTTACAGTTACAAATGTGGGGTACACTCTAACTGCTGGATCCTTCTTAATAGCTGACTCAGTCTGGACTGCAATTACCCATCATTAATTTAGACTGTATTGAAAGGCATTACTCTACAATGTAGTTTTTATCCCCACCACCCTTGCTTTGGCATCTAACATGTTGCCTTTATTTATTTATTTTCAGCTGTGTGATTTGGGTTATCAAGGAGTATGGATAGCAAATAAAGCCTTGATCACTATTGGATTACTTTTGAAACCACTTATTTAAAATGCAGTGTACTTTCAATCAGACCTTGAAGATTAAAATTATTCATACCCAAAATGAAATGATTTTTGTAAAGTCTTGTTTTCCATCCATTATTTATGTTGAATAAAAGGGTTTTTGCTACTGAGTGGGCCATGATGATGTTACTTGTGATACTGAGAAGAGCAGCCCAGTCAATGATGCTGGTTGGTCAAATTTTATGGTAGGCCTACTTGCAGTTGAGTACGTTTGACTGAATAACACACACACCAACTTCACTATGAAGTTAAGTTTTTACACATCTCATCGTCACTTCTATCGTTGCAAAACACATGATTGACAGACATTAAATGCCGTGATGTTGAGGGTCCCCAGCAGCAGCTTGTTAGTTGTCTGAATTGGTGTCAGCCTGAGACTGTGATATGAGCTGTGCCTGCAAGAGTTTATGAATGTGCCTTTCATACATCATGCATCACATGTTGTAAAAAGTTGCTGCTTGACCTGTATTTGAACCTTTTGCTCATGCTCTATCACCCTCTCGTTTAGCTTTCTTCTGCTCTTTTCTTTCAAGCAGTCAAGCTTCAGAGTCCACTATTTTTACACAAGAAATCACAGAAATTGTTTTGAGCAGAGAAAAACACAGATCTCTCTTCTCACTGCTAAAGTTCATCTGCCAGCGTGGCATTGTCATAGAGCGGCATGTCATTATCTGGTCCAGTCCAACCTGATTGGGCAGCTAGACGTTAGCATTTAGAAATTACCAATTATAGCCTGATTTTAAATTGGGGATTTTGGTCAGAGATGGAAATCAGGGTAGACATCAGACTTTTTTAAGATCACTTAGAAAGTCCTCACAGTCCCTTTAAGGTTACGACTTGGGTTCACAGAGGAACTCGGGGTGTCGTGGTTGTTTCTTCCTGTGGAGGCGCAAGTGTTTTCCGGCTCGTCCGTGTAAATGTGATTGGGGACTCACGTCTTTCCGAACAGCGCTTGCCGATACACACATTCTCCGATCATGGACGCGGGCTTCTTCCGCGTAAGACATTTACGCTCATTTCTAACTTCTGAACACATTATCGCTGTTGCATTCAAAATTAGATCTTATATTAAACAATTATGAGTGGCTATGCTGGGAATACGACACGGTTCGGGCTGCGTCTATAACCTGATGACAGTTTGTACTCCGACACGAGCTATGTTCTACATTTGCGACTATTATACAGCTCATTGTTTTTCTAAATTACGTGTTTTCCACAATACCCTTCCGAAAGGCTTTCCTATTTTTGCACCATCATTGTTCCAGGTTCATTTTAGAACATTTTCTGCGAACCGACGAGCCAGTCATGCTAGCTTGCTACTGCTAAACTGTTAGCCTTGAGTAAAGATGGCGGCCGGGCTGTGAACCGTTTCTGTCTCTTCGAGGTTGTCACGACCACAGTAGGACAACCCAACATGAGTGAACCTCAGTATTTAACGGGGTTCCGACACTGAAATTACCCCCCGAATCATGCTCTAGCCCAGCTTGTCGTTTTTCGGTCTCTGGCTAACTTTAGCCCTCCGTGTTTTCTCGAAGGATTAACTGGGCCTGACTAACTTCAGCTTGACTGACTAGTTCAACGGTTCAGATTAGTCACTGCGTTATGTACATAGTCACATGTTGCCGTGTTTACCAGTGTTTAAACTACTAAAGAGGCGCCTCACACCAACATAAGAAGTATAGCTTCTCATATAGCATCTCTTCTGACTTGGTCCTTGCTTCTTTGTGTGGTTTCAAAGCATGCACCAACACTGAAACAGGAGAACAGTGACTCTTTGCTTAAGGATGAAGGTGAGACTCACTAAGATTGTGGTTGTTTATGTTTCCTCAGGGCACAAGTGCAGAGCAGGACAATCGTTTCAGCAACAAGCAGAAGAAACTGCTGAAGCAGCTGAAATTTGCAGAATGTCTGGACAAGAAGGTATGAGATCAATCACGTTAAGTAAATTATTTTACCATTCACAAAGTTGCAGATAAAAACAATGTGGCATTAATATCCGATGGCCATATAAAACTAGGACACAGGTGCACATTCAGTATAATAAACTCAAATTGCAAAGCACATGAATCAAACAGTATATTTGAATATGAAGTAATTCATAACTCGAAGGGGTTTAATATGCTTCAGGGACTCATTGAAAAAGAATTTCGGTACTGATTTCATGTCTACATTTTTGAATGTAAAATTTTCAAGGTTGAGTATTATGTTTACTAGAAAACTGTTTGTCTTAGTGTCCATAAAAAGTCCATGTGTGCAGTCTTTTCATTCATTCAAGTGAAAAACCTTTGGGTGTAGCCAATCATATACATCTTGACAGAAAGCTGTTGTGTACATACATTGGAAAATCAAATGAACATTAGTTTCACAATATACACAGTTGTTGAACTCGAGTATTTTATCAGTTTAATGCCCAGTGCTGTTCCTACTGAATGTTGTATTCAGAAGCTCATTTTTGGTAGACTAGCAGTCAGGGCATGTTTTTTTTAACCTTTAAACTGCCTCGGGTATTTATTCAAACCCAGTAGCTCCTTGCAAATTCTGAAGTCTGTTTTTTTCCCCTTCTGGTCATTAGGTGGACATGACCAAAGTGAACCTAGAAGTCATCAAACCTTGGATCACGCAGAGAGTGACGGAGATTCTGGGATTTGAGGATGACGTCGTCATAGAGTTCATATTTAACCAACTTGAGGAGAAGGTAATGTCTTTAACTTTGTCTATTCGGTTTTTATTTTTAAAGCTGTCATAAATTTGAGGGCATGTCTTGGTCAGTAAGGACGGATGTTGGCAGATTATTGCACATCCTAGTCAAATGGAAAACTGAGTGGGTAAAGTAGAGATTGGTATTAAACTGATATATAATGACATGTTTTGCTGTTCTGTGAAAAAGTGCCTTTATTCAGCAGTCTTCTAATGATGATGTGATTTATGATTTAAAAGGCCTGAACCAATATGGATGTTATACCTTGCATCAGAAGTATAGCACCAACACCTAATTAGCTCTCTCCTGAGCCCAAAGTCTCTGAGCCCAACTCTCCCTTCATGATGCAGTGTGTGTTTTGAGGTGAGTTATATGCAGGGCTTACCAATATCATATCAGTGAAAGAAACACCTGAATAATGCCATGATCATAATCAGTAGAGATATTTCCAGAGCATCATTTAATTAAAAAGAGCCTTTAAAGCTAAATGAAACTGTAGGTTAAAATCATATCAAGCTTAGTAATATGCTGCAGATTATGTATGAAATGTTGACTATTGATTTAAAAGTAGCTTTCAGTGAAAACAACAGCAAGCTCCAACAATAATCTCAAACTCTAATTCATTTTAAGTTGCAAGAATTTTTATCACAACAAGGATGTGGCCAGAAGAGTTTCCTTTGCAATAGTAGCCACACATGAAAGTGACACGAGGGCGCCTAGAACATGGTTACATTTATTTCTAGAGTACTGTAGAAGGTTGAGACCTTATCCATATAAGGTCAGCAAAAAAGAGAAGTCTTTCAGCAGATGTTGAATTACCCATGAGCATCTGACTGCATCCAGCATCTCCATCAGTTGTAGTCAGATGTTTGGTGTGTTCTCTATCAAACATAATTTAAACTTTTATATTGGCCATGTTTTTGACCCTCACATTAGGGAGCTCTAATGCAGAGTCCTGCTGATGTCAGTAAAGTACAGTTATGCACATTTAATTTTGTATAAACTAACTTTATTTCTTTGCATCTCTTTGATATTACTATATTTTTATTTCCAAACATTCCTCGGAAAGAAAAATGATTGTGATTTAAGCACAGCATTAGATTATTGCAAGGATCCGTCTCATAGTATACTTACGGGCAAGTGTGGTATGTATGGTATCAATTCTTCTAGGATGCCAAAGCTTTGTTTGATTATTTTAAATGTTTACTTTACTTCAGTACAGCATTTTTTCCTCCAAACTTTTTGTTTGATCTGTTGCCTGCCAAAGGGTGGGCTGCTAAAGCTAAGTTTAAAAGGCAATGAATTATGGTAATTAGATTGAGATTACGATATCTCTCAATTATGATTGTTGAAATAAAACTCCTTTTTGTGTGACTGTGTACTCATTATTGCTTGTTCGTCTCTTGCAATTTAGATAAATGATATAACATTAAGCTCAAGGTGGTTGAGTCTCAAGCAGTAGGGAGGCGGAAGCAAGCCAAGGGAGCTCCGTGCCCACTGATCCCACGGGACTCACTGAAGACACCGGAACTGTTCTTGCAGTGTTGGGTTTTGAAGCACTCTGTATTGTGGCTATTTGTTTAACACCTGAATGTAGACTGTGGGGAGACTAGAGAACAAGGGGTGGGTATGGATACAGACATGTAAATTAGTGGGTATAGCACATAGAAGAAAAAAAGTCATATTGTATACTTCTTTTAGTATTTTGATACATTGTCTTTGAACTAAATCAGAAATGGAGATAACATCACTATTGCATGCAGTTTTATTCCATTAGACACATCTCCCTTCAGCTACCTTGCATTCTCAGTTTGATGAGTTTGTGAGTACATCAGTCAGCTCTTATTTGATAAAGTCAGATAAGTTTAAATGCTCAAGTCAGCTTTACATGATTCTGAAATAGATAACTACATAGTTGCAGGTATAGTCAGTGAGGACTAGAGGGTAGGCTGTCCCTTTTAGGGGCTCCTACCTCACCCATGATGTTTTGCCATCCATTATTTCAATGGCCATATGGCATTTCCTCTCCCTCCTTCGTGTGTGTGTTACAGCACCCAGATAGCAAGATGATGCAGATCAACCTAACAGGCTTCCTAAATGGAAAGAATGCCCGGGAGTTCATGAAGGACCTGTGGCCCCTTTTGCTGAGTGCCCAGGAAAACATAGCTGGCATCCCCTCTGCTTTTCTAGAGCAGAAGAAAGAGGAAATAAAACAGAGACAGGTAAGCTCATCTCCAAACCAGAAAGATCTTTGCTTTAGAAACACAACAGATGATGCTGAAATTGGAAATGAAGTAGTCAAGTTTATAATGTCTGAGTAAGGTTTACACACAAACTCGAATACCTATTTGAAAATACTATGGTCTCGGTGTTCATTCTTTTCTCATACAACCATCTGTAGACGCAGCAACATAAAATTGTTGAATATGTTTCTCCCAGATCATTCTCACTTAGCTGCATGCCCAAAACAACACACACACTCACACTTGGATAGTACATGCCTCTTATGTCCAATCATAAATGGTTATTTGGTAAATTTAACCTCTGTACAGGTGTAGCCAATGACTGTTTTAAAAGTGAAATATATCTGGAAACCAGGGCTCACTTTTTGTGAGAGAACGTCACCTGTGACCTGAATAAATGCTGAACTGAGAAATTGTTCCTCTTCATATAATTCTTGGGAGATGTTCGTCCAAAGAATCAGGCATTTCTTTCTCAGCCAGGTGGTTGGTGAGAAAGCTGGGTAAAATACATGATAATCAGGTTATTTTTTGTCCCATTTTGCCATAGATCGAACAGGAGAAGCTTGCTTCTCTTAAAAAAGTTGATGAGGATAAGAAGGACAACAGAGAGAGGGCTCAGTCAAAGGGCAAGGAGTCCCCAAGGAGGTAAGAACAAATGTGTTCTGTTTGTAGATTAATAGTCAGATGCTGATTTGTGTAACAGTAAACTTAAAATAAATCCGTCTTCTTCTTATCTTGCCAGACGGAAGACAAGGTCACCATCACCACGGCGGAGGTCACCGGCAAAGCGAGAAAGAAAGCGCAGCGCATCACGGTCCCCTAGGCGTAAACCAAGCCCTGTTGGTAGCAGTTCACCACCTCCGCCCCTGATGCAGCTACCCACAAAGCCTTTGGACCAGGTTGTGGAGTCAGAAACATCAGAAGGAGCTATTCCTGATCAAGTCGTTCAAGAGACATCTTCCATGTGGTTAGTGGGAGGCTTAATTAAGCCCTAAGTCTTGTTCTGAATTTTACTGGATTAACGTTTTACCTAATTCGTCATTGCTCAGACGCATTTGTTGTTTTTATGGTCTGATTTTAAGTCTTAGGTGTTCACACATTTTAATCCCTTTGAAAGGCATGTGAAGTGTCTCTGCCTTGAAATTTTGTCAGTAAAGTCATACATGTGAGTCATACATGACTTCGGGGTTTAGATGTTTAAATTTTACCTGAGAACATGTGGTTTTCTCTGGCTTGCAGTGACACCGTTGTGGAGGTTTTGAGAGCAGACCCCGTGGTTGAAGTGAAAGACACCTCACCCGAGAAAATTAACAAGAGAGAGGAAAGGCCAAGGTCCAAGGAAAAGGACAAAGACAGCAGGAGGGAAAGACCACACCGTCGTTCTCGTTCTCATTCCCGCCCTCGACGTCGGCGCTCTCGCTCTAGGTAATTTCCCACATTCTCATTATGCGGGGAACTGAGCGTCTTACAGTTACTTTGACGACAAGAAAAAAGGCAAACTTCTTGGTTTCAGATTTTAAAAAAAGCTATGTTCTTAACATTTCTTTTAGATCATACTCCCCTCGCAGAAGACCCAGTCCCAGGAGAAGAATGTCTCCCCGTCGAAGGAGCCCCCCAAGACGTGGCCCCGCTGGTTCCAGACACAGACATAGACGCTCCCCACTCCGTAGGTCAGTGACTTCAGTCTATAAGTTATTAATTCGATTTCCAAATTCTGTGGAGCTGATTATATGCTCTGTACTGTATTCTTGAAATTTAGCTATTTTGACTTGATGATCCTCGGCAAAAAGAACATGTGGTTCCAGTTTTTGCCTTGTAGAATACTCTTTGAATGTTATTATACTTGTTTCCCACAGGAGGCGCTCTCGCTCCGCTTCCTCTTCCGGCAGCAGCTCTTCTGGCTCAGTTTCACCTAAAAAAGCAATGAAAAGAATATCTAGCACACCACCTCGAAAACAGGCCCACCATCTTGACACGTCCATTAGCCCTGTGGGGAAGGACAGACGGTCTCCATCTCCACGCGTCAGAAGAGGCAGAGGCTCAGTTTCACCAGCAAGATCATCTGGTATGATCTATGTTTTATTTATTGTCATCTGAAATTATTACAGTTTGACTTGATCTTTGAACTACATTATGGATTTTCATGAATGGCTCCCTCTGATTTTTAAATTGAATTGCCCATTTAAAATGTGGTGACTGCTACAATTTATTGTTGATGTGGTTACATAGACCCGAATGATTCCTGTGCATTTAACAAGTGCATCACTTCAGGACTAACTTGCATCAAAGAAGTGTGAGCCTTTTCATTACCAGAAATGCTTCTAAAATTCTTGGTGTCTTATTTTTTCAGGTTTTAAACGAAAACAAGGAGGAAGAGCATCGTCCTCTGACAATGCCAAGCCGAGACCTTCTGAGGGGTCAGAATCGGGTAAGCAGTATATTCAGTCTTTTGGGAGATCAAAGATGCTCTCCTGCATAAAGACAAGGATTATCGGTGAAATTCTTGACACATGACATATTCAGGAATGGACACACCGTCACTTTGCCCTGGTTTTTCTTTGGAAGAGCAATGATGGCCGACATTTTAACCTGTCGTCACATTGAATGTTGGGAATTCTGCCTTTGACATGGTACAACATCCTGAATTATTTAAGCCAAATCAGTTTTGTTTGACAACAAATATATGTACATTTTTAACCCAAGAACTTTTAAAAAAAATCTGCTTTCAGTGCTAGCCAATACAAGTGTGCTGTCCAAGCCATCATTACAATAAAAAATTATGGAAAGCATTTATTAAGATAAGGGAAATTTATTCAAATATGACGTTAATTCACCTGACTCACCACTTAACTAAAACTCAACATGCATATAAATCTCTATTCTGTGGTTTCAAACTCTTTTAAGGCAGTCTGTTTCACAGGTTTTAAAGTGATGAGACACTTAATGCTCTATATTTCAGAGGAGGATAAAAATGAGAAAGGGGCAACAGCAGATTCCGTGCAGCAGCGCCGTCAGTATCGCAGGCAGAATCGCCAATCCTCTTCAGGTTATAAGAGTTTTTAATCCCCTTATGTCCTCTCTCCCATCTCAACTTCTCTAAGTCTTTGTCCGTGTCATCTTGAAGTCATTGTTTTACAAACTTTTCAAGCTTTGCCCTTACCCCTACCTCGGTGTGTTCTTCTCCAGTTAAGCAAGAAAAACCCAACTGTAGATGTCTTGTTTCATTTCAGATACTGGGTCTTCCTCCTCAGATGATGAGGGGCCCAAGAAGCCAAAGGCAGGGCCAGGTGCTAGAAATGGAGACGTAAGAAGGAGACGCAGCCGTACCCCCTCTCCACGGAGGCGGCACAGAGATGCCTCTCCAAGGTCAGACTCTAAATACACTTCTTGTACATTTTACCTCAAGGCTCTGGTTTGATGTAAGATAAATGTCCAAGATGTTCACTGTAGTCTTATGATATTGATCATGATCGTATTTTGAATCTGTCCCCCTCTAGGAAAAGACGCTCACCATCTCCTGCTCGTAGACGGCGCTCCCCTTCACCCCCACGTCGTCGCAGATCTCCTTCTCCTCCCAGACGGAGGTATGGCTATATTATTTAAGTGTACACAATACAATACTATATACATACAATATTAGTAATTGACAAAACATGAAATCAAAATTATTTCCCCCTAGGTCTCCTTCTCCACCACCCCGTCGTCGTTCTCCATCCCCAAGACGTTATTCTCCTCCTATTCAGCGACGCTATAGTCCCTCACCTTTGCCTCCGCAGAAGAGGAGGATGTCTGTGTCTCCAACAAAGCGCTCATCTCCAGGGGTCAAGAGACGGCTTTCCAGGTCCCCCAAGCGTAGAGGCTCTCCTGCTCAAAGGAGACGCACATCCCCACCGTCCTCGTCTCCCCCCAGACACAGGAGAAGCCCGATGTTGCCATCAACCAGGCCAAGCAGAGACACGCGATCCCCAGTTACAGCGGCCAGCCGCCTCTCCCCATCTCCTGCAAACCGCAGTCGTGCAGTCAGAGGTTCACTGAGTCCACAGGGACATTACAAGACCTCTAGCCTTTCTCCATCAAATCAGCGGAGACAGCGCTCCCCTTCACATAGTGGGAAACCCATCCGCAGAGTGTCCCGCACACCAGAACCACAGAACAATCAGAGGTGATCAATGCATCCATCACACAACTCAGTTGTTTCAGTGTCAGACTGATTAAGTTCTCTTTTTGTACGCAATTAACATTTCAGTACATATGCTGTCATTAAAGCCAACTTTGTGTCTTTCACAGACTATCTCCAAATTCCCAGCCAATAAGAAGAGCACCCTCCAGATCCAGATCTCCTTCGCCTCAACCAGCAGCTCAAAAACGTGCTGCACCAGCTTCTGCTTCCCCCTCACCATCTCGCTCTGCCAGTGGGTCTCCACCACCAGCCAAGAAGCCAAGCAGTGGCTCAGCCAGTCAATCCCCAAGCAAGGTGTGATATTAAAGCATACTGTCTAATACAATTAAAAAGAAATAGCTGCACCAATGAAAGCCATAATTTCAGTCTCTATAAACATTAGAAAGTAAACTTGAAGTGACTGCCTGTCTTTCAGCAGTGCAGTGTTGGGCTCCATCTTTAGATGGGGTGAGAAATACTCTTCCTTAGGTTAAACAGCAAATCAGCCAGTAGGAGTTATCTTTTTACAGTGGAATTACTCATTTTATGTTCTGCCAAAGTAACCATTAATTACATGATTAAAGTTGAAATGCACATATTCCAAAAGGACTTTTTCCCCTGCAAAATGATTAAATTCCTACTGAGTGGCTTGTAATTATGGGACAGGCTAAAAAAAGTCTTCTCACCATGTGAACTTAACACTTCATGTATCATTCAATCACTTGGCAAGACTATCTAATGTTATGCCTATGAAAGTTATTTTTGTGGAGTAACAATGTTGTTTTTTGTTTCACACAGAATTCAGATGTTGATGCTAGTGGGAAGAAAAAGAAGAAGAAGAAGGAAAAGAAACACAAGAAAGAGAAAAAGCACAAGAAGCACAAGAAACACAAGAAAGAGAAGAGCGGTGACGCTGTGACAGAAGGTCAGGAGAACCAGGGCATGGAAGAGGATGGCGAGTCTAGAAAGGTTAAACCTGTTTTTGTTTGTTAACCTTCCTCCCAGAAAGTGTATCCTATACTAGAATATTTTTCAACTTTCCTTTTCACCATGTGCTGTCAGAAAAATGTGTATTTCATGCTGTTTGTCTTTTAGGAATCAGACAGTGAAGTAGAAGACAGTTTGGATGACCTCGAAAAGCACCTTCGAGAGAAGGCCCTGCGCTCAATGAGGAAAGCCCAGCTGTCTCCTTCACAGATGTCCTGAAACAAGGGATTTTCTCTCAACTGATTTTTCAACTTAATCTTGTTTGTCACCAACCTGGTTCAGCTTTAGAATGTACAAATTGTGAAATTTTGAGTTTTTTTGTTTCCTTTTTACTGGTTTGCTATGTTCCGGACTGTGTCTCATTTAAGAGCTTGCTTTGTCAGTTGGTGTCTAATCTATACTGTAAACAAGCTTGTGTTGTCCATTATTTTAAATTGTTCTGCGGGGGAACAGTTAAGGCTCAGAGATGTGTATTAGGCAAGTTGAAGAAAATGTTTCCTGAAGCCTACAGTAGATCCCATGAAGAGATGATTGCATGTCCTTTGAAAGTCTCAGATGTGCATGAACCACTTAATTCTTAATGGTAGAAAAAAGCCAACAGTAACACACTGTCACTTATGCCTTTTCATTAGTGGAAGCATTTTACCACTGTGAACTGTTACGGCATTAACAGAAAGTCTTGTCCCATATTGTAACTGAATAGAGCTTTTTGGCACTGTTTAAAATGCGGTTTCATAGTTTTGAACTTGTCTTCTTTTAAGACTAACAATCTGATGTGATACAAAGTATGCTTTAATTTTTTTCTAAGGGATTGATATGCAGATGTATTTTGACACCCTGCATCAAGAGGATCTCTGTTGGATTATGATTTGTCTTTATTACCCCTGGCTTTTGTCATCTTGTCATCCTTTCAGAATTAAAACCTTTTTTATAGGAAGTGTGTGCTCCTAATTTGAAGATGGTTGTCTTTTATTTATTAAATACCCTGAACCCTGTCTGGGTTTTTCTCAGCTTGTTCTATAGACGGTTGATATTCATAATAAGAAGCTGCTCTGAGCTACATCCCGATACACCAACCTGCCAAGATGTTAAGCATGCAGGTAAACATGCTCCGACAGCTTAAGCTGCTCTTTTTTACAGAAAATGCTGAAGTGTAAATGCACTTTTTACAAACAAACTGCAAGTGTATAGTCGTACCCCTCTTTTTGTCATGGTCTTGACTGGTGTTGAGCATTTTATTGGCCCATTACCATTCAACGTCTAAGATTAAAAGTCAACATTTAGTGATAAAGTGATAAATTTAAGGACACTAGAGTCAAGGTTTTGAGATAAAGACAGTTTCGAGATGAAATAATCAAAGTTGTGAGTTAAGCAAAATAAAATTGAGACAAGTCAAATTTTGAGAATTAAAGTCAAAATAGGGGGTGTCAGAAAAGGCAAAATTCTGAGCTGAAAATTGAAATTTAGAAAAAAAAAAAAAACTTTTGCCCTCAAAACTTAAAGTTATGAGAAAGAAAGTCAGAAGTCAGGATAAGTCAAAATTTTAAGGCAAAAGGTCCAAATAATGAGACAAGTGCAAATTTTGAGCCAAAGATTTTAAAAGACAAAATTAGAAGAAAAAAGTCAAAATTTGGGGACAAAAAGTCAAACTAATGAACTAAGACTTTCAAACTTTTAAAGTCAAAAATATGAGACAGAAAGTCAATATCTGAATCCAGACTTGAGATATCAAAGTCTAAACTCTGAGACAAAAAAGTCAAAAGTATTTAATAGTCAATTTTTGAAATTAACCCTCTGATGCATGAAATATGAAAGTCAGTGTCAGGATTTTTCCCCTTGAGTGTTTTTCTTTGAATTTAAGCATGAAAAAAGATTTCCATTTTTTTTTTTTTTTTATACATTTGTAACTGAGCATTCAACATAAAACAGTGTGAACTTAATGTAAATATGACTTTTTTTTTCTTTGTTTGACTTCTTTTCTTTTTTTTCCTTTGGTAATTTCATGATTAATCTTTTTTTTTAATGTTTTGCAAAACTTTTTTACCCTCCTTCATCCATTTAAATACCAATTAATTTATAGTTTATAACCTTTTTATCCTCAAAATTACATGTTCAATTTATATATGTTTGGAAAAAAAATTGAAAACGTTTTTCAGGTTCTTAGAAGAATAGAAATATCCTGGCACAGGCTCATATAAATTTCCACCACATGAACCATTGAAGTTAGGAGTAAATAACTTCTAAATAGGTGTCCACTGTAGTGAGTGACCACTATGCACCACGACTTCTTCATCTCGAAATGTTGATCTTTTAACGACAAGAAAAGGAAACTATTTCAACAAAGCCAGTTTTTCATTATCTATATTTTTTTACTGGTATTTTATGTTTCCATTACTCGCTTCATGAGTCTCAGAAGTATTGAGCACAGTTGTGGTTGTTCTTTGCTGTCAGTAGCAGGAGGCTTGGTTTGACCCGTGGGTTAGTTGGACCATCCCCACGCTGCCTGTGCCCAGCAGTTCCTCCTTAAACCCTCCCACATTTCTACATGTTTGCGCCTCTGATGACATCACAGCTTTAAGTATTCCCGTTGCTTTTCCCACCGCCTTCATCACCGCTACTCAGACCAGCCAAAAGAGCCTCATGGCCCGCTGATGTCTCTGTAGCTTAGCCGAGTTTGAGTTGTGTTGCACCGGTGTGACATTTCACTCAGCCCGTCCCCGCTGCTGCCGCCTGGTCCGCAGTCAGAGCCACAACGGACTTTTGCTGCTGCCGCTGCTGCTGCTGCTAGCTCCAGGTCCCTACAAGGGTACAGAAGAAAGAGAGAGAGAGAGAGAGAGGCATACCGAGCTCCAGGAGGAAAAAAAAAGAGAAGTGGAGAACAGGACCAAGCAGAGTCCGGGTGTGGTAGCAAGAAAAGAAATAACCTTTGTTTGACGAACTTCAAAGAGTCACAACAACCATGTCGTTGTCAGTACCACAGAACGGAGTTAAGGCGGAGAACGAACCCGTTATCGAGCTCTTCGTGAAGGTAAGACCACACCACAAACCTACATACCGCTTGGAAAAGTTTAGCATTTTGATTTCCTTTTCTTTTTACACTGTCTTAACCAGTAAGAGTGAGTATTATATTTCTGATTACAGAAATACAGGGTGTCCTTCCAGTAACCACCGGTTTTAATTAAGCCACGACCATGCTAGCTTTACATTCTTGATAAACCTTAGGGGTGTACAAAAGTGGACCAAATGGTGATTTGTGGTCACCTTTGGAAAAGAAAAAGACTAATATTCCTGACCTGCCTCGCCTCTGTTGCCATGTGGAGCCCACAGTGTCAGGAGAAGGGCGGATGCAGTAGTGAGGAAGGGGAGTCTGCCATGCGGATCACTGGGCTGCTCCACTAACAAAAGCCCCCAACATCAATGTGCTCCTTTACACAGCAGGCAGCACATTTTCTTCACACATTTACTCACTTGTTGCTGCATTTACATGTCTAATCACTACGAATGATGAAATACACAGCATCTGAGAGTAATGGAATATATGCGAGCCTTAACATTTGGTTCTGGCTGGAGTGGCAGCCATAGCAGTGTTAAGTTTGGTACTTGGGTCCTCATATGGTCACTCAAGATACCTATGGCAGTTTGGTTGTAAAAAAATACATCATGAGAGAAAATGCTCCCTGATACTCTTTTTTTTCTGAGCCATTTGCCACTGATGTGCTTTATCTACCCTTGTGTTGCGCCCCGAAAGCACAGCACATCCAGCTATCAATATTGTGATTGATGAATCTTACACTTTTTTAGTGCTAAAGTCTGATAAATCTGCTGCATTCGTATCTTCCTTCTAACTAATTTGTGTATTGAATCACCCCAGAGGCTGTGTGTATGTTAGAGGGTGTGAATGGCTGTTTTCCTTTTATTCAGCTGCCTGCTTTCAGGGCGGGAAAATGGCTGAGAAGAAAAAAAGGGGGAGTTTTGGGGGGTCTTCATTTGATGAGGACATGGTGGGTGAGGGCTTCACTGGATAGCAAAGCAAGCTTAAAGTGGAAAGAGGAAAGACCATTGTGAATCCCGTTTGTGAGATATGTGATTTCAGCTCTCAGTTTTATATCTAAACGTTGTAATTTTCAGTTGCTTCAGCTATGAATTTAGATGACTTTTCTGTTTTGTTTTGAGACCTGCAACATGGGTTAAAAAGCAACAACAGAAAAAATGTCTTACTTTTGAAAAAAAAACAAAAACAAAAAACTGTCCAATTGGACTTGGTATGAGCCACAGTCATCTGATAAGTCCAGAAAAATTCAAGCTATTTTAAGAATTAGAGATTTAACAGAGACACAAAAACCTCTGTCCCATTTGTGTTGGCTCTCATAAGAAGAGGAGCATTGTTGCAGGCATTTATGTAGCTGCAAATCAATGGAAAAACAACCTGAACAGCACTTTCTCTCTTGACTACCTCTCACAGCCTAAAGGAGAGGTTACATCATTCCCTGGCCAGGAAAGGTTACAGATGTGGCCAACTCTTCCCTCTCTGCCCTCCCTTTTTGGGCTTTCTGTGTTGCCTGTTGTGATCAAACTTGCTTTGCTCTATGTTTGATACCAGTGTCTGACATGTCTACATCTATTATTTATTCAGTTGTTCTCACTGTGCTGCATGAAACACAGTCACGGGAGACAATGGAGGACACACACTGGTTGCCATAGGCGCCCTGCTGTGGGACAGACCTCTGGGAACAGCTGATAACAAACTGTGTGTATATTCCACACACTTCAGTGTTAGATCTTTTACAACACTGCCACATATCAGCTCGAGCTAACTAATTGTTTTTCTAGTTAGCATAGTGTCTTAATGTTCAGACCAAGCAATGTTTACGCGTCAAAGTAGCTGACTGTTACAGAGATTCTTTGATGATATGGCAACTTTTGTGACCTGGGGTGTTTTTTTAGCAGCTGTTGTCACATTGCTATGGAAACGTTGATCATCTGTTAAGGGTGTGGATGTGAGGTCCATTCATGTCAGTTTTTATTGCTGTCAGTTGCAAATGAGCGTGGTTTAATGACTTAGTAATTGGAAAGATGTACCTTTGACCTCATCACCATACAGCAGGTTAGGTATTTTTTTGCTGATATGAGTAGTATTGTATGTGTGGACTTTCAAGCACCCACCCATTACTGTTTAACACTTTACTGACAAAAATGTTACGTCTAAAGAGTTTGTATAAAACCCTCAATGGGAAAATAGTCAGCAAGTTGCAACATCTTTCAGAGGCCTGACATTCCTGCTTTAAATATCTTTTTCTATTGATCCTATGTAATATTCTAATATTTGTGAAACACTGAACTTTTGGTTTTTGTTTTCTGCAAGCCATAATCAACAGCATTTAAAGAAATAAAGGCTGGAGATGATTCAATGGATACATGCATAATGAGTCTATATAATATCTGGGTTTCATTTTCTGGAATGAATGACCAAAAATATTCAACTTTTTCACGAAATTGTATTTTTTGAGATGTACCCTTATACAGGAAAAGAGTTACTTTTATTGATTTATTTTTCTTCTAAGTCCTACTTTTCTCCCCCATTTATGTTTTTGTTATTCAAAATGAGGATAAAAAAATATATTATACCTTTCGATTTAGCAGGTGATATCAATAACACATTACATAGGTAACGTAAAAAAGGGAAAAATGTATCGCAATTAGATTATTTTTGCAAATTGTTCAGCCTGAGACCTTACTCAGTGATCTCCCTGTAATATCTCTGGAGGAAATTGAAGATGAAGATATATCGACTCCCACTGTAGAATTACACATTTTGTAGTGTTTTTATTTAGTGTCATAGCCTTTAAAATCTACTCTGGATTCATTCAAGCATGCTGGTGAGTCATCCGCCACCAGAGTGAGACCTGACTGTATGGCGGTTTGCAGAATACAAATGAGTCAGGAGAAACAGACAGGCTTTATCTCTACTTGTGTATGCCTCTGTTGGCTGCAAGTGTGCCAAGGTCACACTCCTGGTTGTGGAGCCTTCTGCTGCCTCCAGACTTCCACGCTCTTGCCAGCAGCAGCAGCAGAGCCAGTGGGCATGTTGGAGAAGTGCTCTTAATTCTGGTTGGCATGAGAAGCTGTCTGTGTTTATGTTTGTTCTTCAGGACAACAGTCCCATGGGAACCATGGTGATGGGACGCCAAAGTGATTCCAACAAAAGACACCTCTGTAGGGATGATGAAGGGGGTCTGAATTATTGGATGAATCTTAAATGAATGGTCAACAGATAAAAAAGTGCCTTCTTAGATTTTAGTCTCAGAATAATGTCTGACCCCCACCATCATCTTTTTTGTACCCCACACTCTTGAGTTGACTGAAAAGGCTTCATGGAGAGTTGAACTTTTCATATTGTGCTACAACATGTGACTTATGCCTTGTGATAGGCTGTTTTATGAAACACAATGAACCTTTTTCAACCCGGACTGTGCTCAAGTCAATACTGCTGCCTGAAATTACATGCATGGTTGGAATTAGCACATATAGTCCTAACCAGTGTACACTTGTTTTAAGGTTAGCTTGTGCTGGTGGTAGTCCAAATGGTTTTCATGTTAATTAAGAATCAGATTTTCACTTTTTAGGTCATACTTAAATTACTTTTTGTAAAAAGATATGAAGTTTTGAGATTAGGGCATTGTAGATGGGCAGCATTTTGAAATAATCAGCAATCGCCAGTACCTTCACTCCTTAAGCCAAATTAAAAAACACCATAAATATAATACTATACCACATATAAATATTGGTAATTTTCTCAATTCTATAGCATAATCCAATTTATTTATTTCTATTTCATGGTTTTAATCTACACAAAAAGCCATCTTAAAAATGTGACTGACTCAGAAAGCTATGTTAGTTCGACTGTAATGTGCATAGAATAATGCCTCACATTATCATTGCATAGTTTCTTTATGATGCAAACAACAACAAAATGATATTGGCATTAAAGATGAGCCATCAGCCAACATGTTCCCTGTTAATCAACATCAACACCAGCCATTTGAAAGTGATTATCAGTCAACCATGACAGATTTTTGTTCCCTAAGCATAAAGTAGTCAACATCATGGGTTAGCTTATTCACTAGGATGCTGGTGTTGCAGAGTGTTGTGTCATTGCTGGGGGCTTTTTTTGGGATTTGCCTATCAGCATCTAGTTGGTCACAGTTTCTCCAATGTTACTGTCTCATTGACTGACTTAGGGCACAGGCCTGATCAACCTGATAAAGTGAACAGAGATGTTATTTTCTTGTTTCCTTGCACTGTAACATGACAATGTTCTGAAAAGTCCATCATCTGTTTGTGTCAGTGGGATAAAACCTGGCTGTGTTTTGTTAAAGCATGTAATTGGACTGTTATTCCTTGAAGAAGCTTGATGTAATTTGTCACAGAAAGAAAGAGCTTGTCGTGTTTGAACTGCTTGACCAGTAAGCCAGTTGGTAATGAGGTATCTCTCTTGTGTGCTGTAGAACAGGATGTCATGCCACCCTGGTCAAACATGGATCTTAGACTATAAAGATTTCATCCTAAGAGTCTTGTTGCTTGACGTGCCTCACTAATAGTGCTATGCACATAACTTCAGCATTTTTAAGCCACCAGATGAGAGGAGAAGAGGCCCGCTCTCTTCCTCTGCCTCCTTGTTACATCATCTTTACTGTCAGAAGAGCAGCATGACCCCTCAAAGGAGGACAGTCTTCCTGCTGACTACACATGTAACTCAATCAGTCTCAACATGATCCTGTCTGCTTGTGTTTCACGTACTATGTTCCTCGAAGCAGAGGAATGTAATCCTTAATATGGTACCTGGTCATAGAAGATTAATTGGGGCTTTTTAACCTGAATCATCATCATCCCTCTTTCAAAGTGCAGCCATGCATCTATTTTATGTCACCATCAACAGATACTCATGTTTTCATAAATCACCTTACAGTTAACAATTTATAATTTGCAGAAAAAACATCATGTGAGAGTTGAGTCAGAAGTAAAAGGCTAACCTTGTCATAACTAACTAAGAAGGTAGACGAAAACAACTTTTAATCTGGTTGTTACCAAAGCTGGATCGATTACTCATGGTGAATTTCAGGTCCACAGGAAATCTCAACTTTGCATCTTAATCTGGAATAGCTTGTTGGCTGCACAAGGACAAAGGTGTCTCTTTATAATGATAGGAAAACTGCTGTCACATTATTACATAGGGAGACGTGATGTCATGATGGTGGACTGAGTCCTGCCTTCATTTACTCTACATATAATTGTATATGTGAACGCCTGCTGATGATTACTACTCAGGCTATAAATCAAATACCAATGGAAACCAAAACACTTCCCATGCTGAAAATCCAGGCCCCTGGTTATGGGATCTACACTTTAGTGAAGGATCTTTGATTAGAGATGATTGTAACAGTTACAGCTGAAGTTGTTGCTCTTGCTTTTGTTCCATTCCTCCCATAAATTGCTGTAAAACCCTTCGTGTCCTGTGGTGATCCACCCCAGAAGGTTGGGACCTCACTTGGAAAACCAGTGGGCAAACTGAAATCTAAGTGGTTAGACAAAGAATCACTGAAGAGGCTGATATATGTGTGGATGTGGACATTTGCTGGCATGTTAATCTGGCATGTGTGTTGTGTCAGCATGCTGGCATTGTCTTGGTGCCAGAGGCTGGTACACAGCTGTCTCATGGAGACAAGATCAAGCCATTCTCTGCTTTTTTTCCTATATGCAAACATGAGGGACAACATATGTGTTCATCACCTAACAGCTGTCTCTTCTTAAAAAAAAAAACATTGTATCAGTGTTTTAACATAGTTCAGTTGACTTACACTTTGACAGTGCCATGATTATACATTAAAGCTCAGTTTTCAACTTTCCACTGACACTGGAGGCTCAACTCAGTGCTCATGTGCTCCAACACTGTAGGCCTCTGTCTGACTGGAAGTCTTGAAGTTTCCACAGGGTGATGTCAGCCTGAGTCAGAGCCACACCAGGGATGTGATGGTATTTCCACTGTATAGTTAAACCTGGCTCCACACTCATCTGTTTGTCACTGGTTACACTCAGTAACTCACCTCTGACACATCTAGTGTGGTGTTACTTATTCACACTTAGAACATCAGCCTTTGGCTAAGGTCAGCAACGCCCACCCTGAAACTGCATCAGATTACCTGGTCACCCCTTCTTAACTTTTTTTTTTATTATTGTTTGTTTATTTATTGTTATTGACACAGAAAACTTGTAAAGCTCCTTTTTTGACGTATAAATTCAAAGGAGGAATTGATAAGGGAATCAAAAAAGGAATCTGATCATTAAGCAGAATTGATAAAGGCATTTTGTATCATTAAAATTTTATCCCTAGTCATCCCTAGTCCTGATACTGTGAATATCCGGGTAACAAAGCTTTAGACTCAGGGGTCTAAAAAAATGGAAGATAGATGAGCACATCTTATCACGTCATTTCACCACAAAACTTTTCCTTTCACTATCTGCAAGTTGTCAGATCTTCACCCGTAAACTGCTGTGAGTTTTACAGCGTGTTCACAGTCTTAACCCCAGCCCAGTCTGTGTACTTGTCCAGCTTTCAGGGAGAGGCGTTGCTATGAGGTTACCATGGCTGCCCACTCTCAAACGGACATTCCTGCTCTGTGTCATAGCCAGAGGAGGAAGCTGCTTGATACATCGTCAGTTCCTTATTCGGTCAAAGTGTGGCTTGAACTTGCTAAGCAGCCCACCCAATTTAGAAAATGAAGTGTGTTGGGGAGGGGAAGGAGCAGGTCTGGATGTTTCTAAAATTAGATTCTGAGCCAAGACTGGGAGGACTGTGCCCAGCCAGAACTGGATCTATTGTCGTTTAGTGTTCTGACTATAAACTTCCATCATCAGAAAACGTCAGGGAAAGTTAAGATTGGGTTACTTATGAGGGCAGTAAGTCTTAGTAAAAACAGTTGTGAGGTGAGTGTCAGAGTCTGAGCTGAACTGCTTCTATATTCTTTAGGTGACGTGGAAATCTTTGGCACTTTTTAGAAGTCCACATTCCTTGAACTGGGTGCATGGCTATATGTTTAACCTAACTGAAGGCCTGACATCCTTATTAAACCTGAACTGTGTCATACTGGTTACATCAGCGGCAGAGAACAGAGTCATAGCAATATGAGTGTGTTGTGAGAAGAGAAAGTGTTTTAAATGCAACATCACCCACTTTGCTAACTGAGGTCTCATTGTGCTGCCGTGGGGCCATGCCGTCCAGGACACTGACTCCTAGATAACATCCGATTTGAGCATGACTCACTCTCCGCTGAGCAGCTGTGTGTGTTCTGCATTAAATAAACGGACATGTGTTGACTCATGATCCTTCCAATGAGCCTAAATTAAACCTCAAAGTCTGTTGGCAGTCGTCAGCTCCCACCATTTTTATGGCCCAGACATTATTTCACATCTGGGGAAAACTATTTCCCTTGAAAGGATGGTGTGACGTTGGAAAGCAGGAGCTGAAACAGCACACTACTAGTTGGGCATCATCATTAGTAGTTGTGTATTGGGATCTGAATCACTGTTTTATTTTTGAACTGATGGGACTTCCCTTATAAGGGTCCACTTGCAATTATTTCCTGCCTCCTTGCTAAGATTTTATTGGAGAGGGTTTTTTTCCCACTTGATGTGAACTGGTTGCGTGCCTGAAACTCTTTAGACAAAAAGCACTTTGTGTTGTATTTCTATAGAAGGTTTTCTAGAAGCTTCTTTGTGAATGGCACACTATAATGGTGGCACTCTGGGAAGTGTTATGGGCACAAAAATACAACCGCAGAGACTGTCATAAACCTTTTCTTTTTAAACTAGCGCTGTACCAGAGGTGACATTGAAAAATCAGTTTTCTTCCTTTTTTGACTCAAACTCTTGTGTGTTTCAAAATGGTATTTACCTGGCTGTTAACCTTGATTTTTATACCACACCCATTTTCAGTGTGTCACAGAGTAGCAGCTTTTTGACAGTGAAGCGGTTTACATGGCTCTAGCAGCGGAAATACAGCATCATCATGTAAACTAAACAAAGCACCCTCTCCGGTGAGACTTTCAGGACATTTCTGGAATAGTTTCTCCCTCCTCCCTAAATGCCCAACCCCCCAGTAACTCTAGCGAGGGGCCCAGGATAAGGGGGTAGGGATAAAGAAGGAAGAAGAAGACTCAAGCAGCGTGCCGGGCACACACAGCCCGCTATCCCCCTCCTCCTTCCACTTAAAGCATCTATTACCACTTGTTGTTTGTCACATCCATTAGCATTACATATGGTCACTGCTGTGCTCACCTCTCTCTAGCGTTCTCTGTCTGAATCGGTACTGTTATGGCAGTGTCTTTGGCAGAGCGGGAGTCTGCTCTGCTGCAGGCTCCAGAGGGAAGGGCCTCAACTCCTGAAACAGACCAAAAGAGAAGGAAGAGTGTAAAATGTCTTTCACAGCTGCTGTGGCCTTCTTCTCTGCCACTTGAGACAGAAGTGAAGATGAATTCAGATTTAAAGCAGCTTGTGCTTGAGAAGCACTAAAAAACATCTCTTTCTGGTTGTTTTGCAAGTGACATTTCTTCTGTTCACCAGAATGAGGATTTCTTTCAGACAGTTTACCTGTGAATTGGTTACCCTCTCTGCTCTTTCATCTGTTTTCCGAGTCATATGTGACAGGTCATTACCATGGGAACTGTTGCTGTGGTGCAATGGTTCTCTGTAGGTGCAGCACTGAATAGAAAAATGGCGTAATATCCCATTGATGTTTTTCTGATCCTCTCAGGGTCAGCCATTTCTATTCTAGTGTGATGATAGCTGTGACATCACTGCCACCATTTTTATTTACCATAGCTGTATTTTAGAGTTGAAATGATGTTAGGTGAAAAGAGGACTTTCATTTGCCGAACAAAAGCAGTGTTCTAATCCAGGCTCCAGAAATTGAATGGGGTGGGGGGTAGGCTCAATGGGAGTACAATAGGAGCCTGCAGGCAGATCAAACAGAGCCACCCCACCGGGCATCACACAGAGGACAACAGTAGCCAGGCTGTCCACAACAGCAAGGAGCTGCTGGACTGTCTGAACACTAGAGAACAAAGTCCACTATTGAAGACAGTTCACAACCTGCTTTTCATACCAGAGATATAGTTTGGAGACAGATGTTGAGTTCAGGGTATGGGAAAAATGTACGTATGAATGTCTTCTGCATTACTATGAGGCACAGTCTACGTGTCTAAAAATATACAAGAGGTAAAAACTTCAGTTTATGGTAGAAGAGAAGTCAGTGATGACACAAAGAGCAGCATGAGCTCAAACAGCTGTAGGTGTTCAACAGCAGCCCGAGCTTGAGTGACCTCCATGCTTGTCTTTGTGCATAGATGGTTTCGGTGCAGTCTTTTTTGGCCTGCCTTGCCAAGAGAATTGTTTACCTCTACAGAAATACTCACACAAAGCTACATGGCTCTGTGTTAAGTGTTCGATTAAGGTGATGTTTTCGAGGAAGATATTTCTGTTTCTAAATAGCTAGGAATGAAACAGAGTTAACATACATGGTTCTTGACCCTGTTTTTGTAAGTGAGTAGAAGCCAGCATCTCATTCAGTAATGCACCAGTGAATATCTGATTTCATGAAGATACTGCTCAAAGCTCACTTGATAAAATCAAATGATAAATCCATCTTCTGATAGCGAGTTCAAACTATAATTGTACTTTGCCTCTATAAAAGGCTGGGAGATGAGCCAGATTAAAGGCAAAATAGAGAAAGACAGTGTGACACAGATGGACAGTGATATTGTGTTAAAAATTTTGCAATATATCTTAATTTCACCCCATCGTGACTCAAACATTCACAACAATAATAATTTTGTGATATTTATTAAAATCTCTAAATGAAAAGGTTATAAACAAATGAAGCTTTAACTCTATTTCTCATCTCTTCTTTACTCTGAACAGAGCACAGGGGTAAAGATAATCTGTATAATTGTACTCACACCACCCACAGCACCATCTGATTGGTTACATGCAGAGCCAAGGCTAGGATAGCAGCCAATCAGCAGTGAAAGCTGTGCATGCACAGTGCTCACACACAAAGCAGAGAGGAGAAAAAGGTTTTGCATATGGAGAGATTTAAGATTTAAGTTCCAAGAGTAAGTTAGGGCAGCAGAGTCTCACAAAGTTGTAATAAACATCCTGGTCCTCGACAACTCACAACTACTCGCACAGTATAAGCTCAGTAACATTATAGAAACATAAGTGGCAGCTCTTCTCCCTGTCTCTCCAGACGTCTGTTAATCACTTGGAACAAGGATGCTGATAATATCGGAATGATAATAGTCCATGATAGCAGAAGTATGTGTGAGGGTTTGAAAGGGAGAGAGTGAAAATTCGACTCTGCCCTTCGTGAAAGTAGGTGCCCAGCTCGGCAGATGACAAAGGAGGGCAGAATAAAAGGAGAGGATGAAGAAAAAACACAGATCTCTCCTCTCACTGCTAAACTTTGTCAGCTGGCGTGGTGTTTTCACACAGACGTCCTGCTCGACCTGATTGGAAAGCTGAGAAATAGCATTTAGTTATAACCTATTTTAGTGCTGATAATCTCATTTGAAGTCATAGGTTATGATCAGGCACATATATCTAGAGCTTCAAGATCATGTCGAGAGTCCTCACAGGGACTTGATAAACATTTATGTTTAAAGGCATTTAAACAAAGTTATATGCTTGTCCTCCTTTTTACAGCAAGAAGTTTACAGGGGGCAAAAACCAGCGTAAAGTACCACTGCTGCTGTTGTACATCTACATTTCATATTCTTGAATAGACAGTTATAACCCTTACAAGTTGTTGGGTCTGCCTTAGTTCCCTTCCCCAGTGAGTGACAGAGATACATTTTTAATACACACTCCTCTGATGCCCTGTTTCTAGTGCCACCATTAAGTTTTATATTTGTGCTTTGTAACAAGAGAGAAAACAAGTTGTCCTTCATGACTTCAAAAGTCTCCCTTTACTGCACACTCTGACAGTATAGGTGGAGACTAATAGAAGGTCAATGTGCTGAAGCATTTAAACAATCACTCTTTCCTCCCTACTTAAGTGTTTTTAGGGCAGCCTGTAATGTGCATAAAAGACTCTTTGTTTGAATTACGCCCTCTGTGGCTGGGTACAGTAAAACACTCCAGTTTATGAATTGTTCAAGATGGATGTAATCTTATCATGGCTGTGTAGGCCTTTTTATATATTTACCACCAGTTTGTGACCAAGAGATTCCAGTAGAAGAAACTTGTTGCTCATGTTTTGAAGATCTCATCTGCTATCTGGGGTTAAGTGCTTGCAGTCATTTAATCTACTCTGGTCCCACCTTTGGGTCATAGGATAAAACATGTTTACACACTCATCTCCATGGCACCTGCTACACTCCTTTCAGCTAATCTGTTCCCATTCTAACTTGCTATCTCTCTGTTTATTAAAGGCGGGAAGTGATGGAGAGAGCATTGGCAACTGCCCCTTCTCCCAGAGGCTCTTCATGATCCTGTGGCTCAAAGGAGTTGTCTTCAATGTCACCACAGTGGACCTTAAAAGGTTAGTTCCTGCTCCATCTCCTAACTTTCTCCTTGTCTCTTTTTTACCCATCCTCCTTTTCTTGAGCTCTGACTGTCCAACCAGATGGAAACGATATCCCACTAATTTTCTTCTTTTGGTAGACTGCTAAATTTTTCCTGGGCGTGTTCACGAAAAACCCTCTGTAATGCTTTGATCCGACATCACCTCAACCACGCTTGTGCTTCCCTGCTGCTTATTTGGTTTTCCCATGACCCTTTCCCAGGCTAAAGAAGATCGGAGAAAAATAAACATTCAGACTCCAGAGGGGCTATTTAAGGTTCTTGACTTGCATACTTCCTGCCTAAAATTTACTGGGGAACATGTTATTTTTCAGCCTTGGGGTCAAAAATACTGGTAATCCTCTGCAATTTCTCTGCACTATTGCTTTTTTTTTCTCTAGCTGCAAGCCTACTTTCTTCCTGCATGTGGACACCAGAAGCACTTCTCTAAACCCACTATGTTCCCTGTGTGTATGATTCATCTAAATGCCCTCTGGATACTTTTTCCACTAACGCATGACACGCAAGTGCCAGATTATTTTCAGGCATGATCATTACATCCAGTTTGTTTGGTCTTTGTCATCCTGTGTGTTTGACTTGGAGATATTGGATTTCCAGCCAGAGCATTCTCTGAAGACCAGTGCTTTGCTGATAAAATATAACATTCTTCCATCTAATGTCGGATGTTTCTAAATAACTACAAGGAAGAATGCTGGATCTGTTTGACCAGAAATTTGTTTTTCATACATGCCTCCGTGTCCGATGCAAAGGGAGGAGGGGTTAGGATGTATTTGCATGGCAGGGATATTTGAATTTCTCTGGCAGAGGCTGTAAACCATGAAACAAAGCTAGCTGATACCCCGTGAAATGCAATAGAGGCTGTCCACATACTTGGAGCTGTAACTATTTACCCCATTCTTTTGATAGCTCATAGTTCATCTGGAGTGACTTCTTGGTGCCTGATGTTTATATCTTTCAAGAGCAAAAGGGGGATTAAGTCTAGGGCTGAACAATTTGCAAAAATAATCTAATTTTAATCATTTTCCCCTTATTGCAATTGCTATTTATAATGCAGTTATTTTTAGGTTCCCCATCATGTGTTGCTGATATCATTTGCTATATTGAAGGGGATGATTTTCTTTTTCCCCGTTTCGTATAGGAAAAAAATACATGAGGGAGAAAAGAATGGCTTTTGTAAAAATGAAACAAAAAGTAGTTTTCAATGATTTGGCTCTTTGGTTAAGCAGGGTTGGGTAACTCTGGTGTAAAGTATAAAACATTTACTCCAAAAAAAGTATCTGGTATTTCGACATATTTCAGGTTAAAGAAATATTGCACTGCCAATAATATGAATATTGCAGCATACTTTTTTCTCTACATGGTGTCTACACTCTTAAGTAAACTGATTGTGTACTAAGAAAGGCATGTTTGCCCCATTTGTAGCCTTGTTATGGCTGCTTTTGGATGGGAGCACATGTTGTGCCTGTCAGGTCATGACAATTTGGAGAAGACAAAGAATAGATAAAACAGGAAACTAGGAGTGAGTGGGAAGCACCATGCAGGAAAGGGGCTGCAGGCTAGAATCAAGCAGAGCCCGTCATTTACTTGAGGATTTTAGTTCCTGCGCATAGGGCAAAACTCAAGCCAAACCTGCGCTCCTGTGTTAATGTCTTATTGGAAGCCCGTGTTTCTCCAGGCAGCATTTTGTCCGCTCCTTAATGATGTCATTGGGTGAGGGTCCCTCTTCCTTTCTGCATGCCAGTGAGTTGAAGTGATTTCCTGTTTTTGTGCCCTTTAATTCCTTATCCCAGACTCCAGTTACCAGTGAAAACATAGTCAGATCCTGGACCATTAAAAGTCTCTATGGCTGTTGTTGATGCAAACCACATTAGATCAAAGTTGATTCCCGGTGTCTGCTGGCTTCTGACAATAGATTAGGCTGAGTTGTTGAGTCTCTGCTGTGAGAAGTAGGATTCAACCGCTCGGGCTCTTCAGATTTCATGAGTCAGTTGTGTTCACACTCCTCAGTCAACATATGCTTATTTTTGTTTTTGTGTCAGTGGCATCTGCCTGCCAGAGACATCTGGTACAAAATGTGCTGGTTTGAAGGCTATACAAAGGAACATAAACATGCTCATTGAGATAAACACAAAGTTAAATGTAGAGCTCTATGAACTGATATTAGGAGGGGGACAAAATGGTTTACAGTGTAGCAGGCTGTCAATCAACTTCTCTGATGCTTGGATTATCTGAGATGAATAAGTATACTGATCAGGGTTTAATCCTAGACTTCAGGTTACTTATGAACCTTGTTGACAGTACCCAAGTGTCGTACATAATGTGGACTTGAAAGGTGGTTAGGTCTTCATAGATTATGTGTGTTTTCTTCAGTCTCTAAAGCTGCTCATTTATCTTTCAGGAAGCCTGCAGACCTCCAGAACTTGGCCCCAGGTACCCACCCACCGTTCATCACCTTCAATGGCGAGGTCAAAACTGATGTCAACAAGATCGAAGAGTTCCTTGAAGATGTCCTCTGCCCACCCAAGTAAGTGCTTCTCGCTTGTTAGACTCTTCTCCTCTGTTGTTTCCAAGTGGTGGAATAAATGATCCAACTCTATAGGATCTGCACAGTCCCTGTTCTCCTTGGGGAAAAAAGTTTAGGATCCAAAATGATTTCTGCAAACACTGCAGGCAGTTCAGTCAGTGTTGCTGCCATAGAGAAATCTTAGCCCCCCCCTATGAATTCCACAAAAAAAAAAAAAAGACACTTGCTGGTCTTTACCGTGTATTTTTTCCAGATAAAATCAATGATAATGTTTGGTCTTGCTTCTGGCATCATTATCAGTTCTAAAATCTATGGCATCCTACTTTTTTTTTTTCATATTTGTCAATTTCAAAAAACATCTCAAATCATATTAATTATTTTTGATCATGCATAATTTTATCAATTATATATGCCCTCTGTGGGACTGTACCAACATAACTGCATTACTAAAGCAAATCAGGTCACAGAGCTGTTGTGAAAAAATGTTGTTGTCCCATCACTGAAACTTTTTAGTTAACTTGGTAAGTTCAAAATTGAATACCTTGATCATTGTTTAAAAAGACAAATAGATATCCAGAATTAGAATTGTAATTTCAACAAATGCTCTTTAAAATGACAGAATCATGAGGTACATGTTTGTTAACAAGTTACTATGCGAGTAATGTGAAATACTACATAGCTAATCTTAGACCTGTGTATACATGCTTAAGGGAGCTGTTGTTTACTTGTATTTGTGTTCACAGGTTTATCAAGCTTGGTGCAAGACATCCTGAGTCAAACACAGCTGGTATGGACATCTTTGCCAAGTTCTCAGCGTACATCAAGAACTCCAAACCAGATGGAAATGAAGGTAAATACCTTTATGTGTTTGATACACATGTAAACAGACACAAACACACAGCTGACTAGATTCATAGGTTATGTTCAAAGATATCCCTCTGGTTGTCAAGGGAGTGAACTCAGGTTGCTTGGTGACATTGGAAGCCCTGCCCTGATTGGTGCGTAACAGCACCGACACAGAGGGGGTAACAGCTTTTCTTCAGCTGCGTCTTCCTGTCCTCTTGCTTGCTGTCTCACATTGAAAAAGATTCTGAACTGGTTTTCTAGATAGGTGTTTCATGGTAGTTAAGAAATACTCAGACTTTGTGTCATGTTTTAGTTGGCAGTTCTCCACCCTGGGAAAATATTGAACCATGGTGGGCTGGATGTGAAAGTCAAGGCTGAGTCAACAGTCTGAGGCAGAGTTGTATGATAGAATGATAAGTGCTCTCCAACGTAACTGTAAAAATCTATTCTGTAACTTCTAAACCACGCATGCTGCCCATTCATGACTATTTTTCTACCATAGAAGGAGTGGTTAATGAATAATCTGCAGATAGATTTGTAGATTATCAGTACGTGATCCAGTGAAATGTGGAGCAAGAAATTGGCTTCTTAAAGATGACGTTTTAGAAGTATGTTTCACTCAATATGTTGCTGTATGTCAGTGCAGTGCATTTTCATACTGAATATGATTTGTTGTAGTTTTTTCAGATGTTCATGTGATGTCTGTTTCCTGCATCAATTGTGAACTCAAGAGGTTAGATCTTGATGAAACACTGCCCTCTTGTGGTTGATCAGCGTATAAGTGTAGCACATGCAGTAGAAAGCTTGAAGAAATGGCCTTTTAATTTTCAAGAGCTCCAAAGTGAATGTATGCACATATAGAATATGTAGCCAGACTTGAAAAATAAAAAAAACGGTTGCTCATGTGATTTCTTTGCAGCTCTGGAGCGTGGACTCCTAAAGACTCTGCAGAAACTGGATGAGTATCTTCGCTCACCGCTGCCGGATGAGATCGACCACAATAGCATGGAGGATGTCAAGGTCTCCACGCGCAACTTCCTGGACGGTGATGAAATGACCCTGGCTGACTGTAACCTGCTGCCCAAGCTGCATATAGTGAAGGTGAGCAAAAGACCTGGGATAACACTGAATCCCCAAACGTTTTTTTTTTTCCAAGTCAGTTTACTACATACTAGACTTCCTTTAAGGACAGTTTCCTGATGAAATGTAATGAAGCAACACCACAAACAGCATGAGAGCCTCTTAATAAAGGTCCTGAGTTCTGAATTAATATGGTTTTACTCTAAGTTTATGAAAGAGTTTTGTAGCTTAGTTGGGAAGATGTCTAACTTCTGATAACTCCCTCCAGGTGGTGACAAAGAAGTACAGAGGCTTTGACATCCCCAAAGACATGACTGGGATCTGGAAGTACCTGAACAACGCCTACACACGAGAGGAGTTCACCAACACTTGCCCCAGCGACAAGGAGATCGAGATTGCTTACGCAGACGTAGCCAAGAGGCTGGTCAAATAAGCTTCCTGATCCCTCACCCTCAGTAACCTCCCCCTCCACTCACCCCTTCACCTCCCCCTCCCCAGCAGCCGGACTGACATGCTCATTTACGAGAAAGAAAAAAACTCTGGACTTGTTTTCCTTCTCTCCTCATCCAGAGCAAACCCAAATGCATGAACCATTGCCAGCTTTTTTTTTTTCTCCCATTCCGCGGTATTCATAAAGACCTTTATATTTGATTTAGGAAAGGACAACTTTGTTTCACCCTCATTCGTTATTTGCTTTTGATTTCATTGTCTAATGAATGTGAGATGACGAGGTGACAAAGAAGCAGCTGCGTTCTAGAGCTTATCAAAGTTGGGAGCCACAGCTGACATACTCCCTGATAAGTGGCCTTCAAACGGATCTCTCTACAAACAAGCAGAGGGTCACAACCTTTCGTTTATTTTCTGTTTGCTGTTTTGTTAGTGAAAAAGCTATTTCTGGAATTCCTATAAAACAACACTGAGAAGCTTTTTTTTTCTCTCCCTCTTTGGCTTTAAAAAGCATGGTAAACAGTGTTGAAGCTTCAGTGTTTTAGGCTCAAGTGTTTGGCAGGTGAAGACAAAGGTGTGGCTGACATATCAAACGAGAGATCCTTTATTTTACTCTTGAGCTGTTGACTAAATCTGAATAAGTGTAATTGCAGGTAAAGCTACCTGCTATCCATGCTATGATTTCCTCATTGCCTCCTATACAAACAAGACTTGTAGCTTAGCTCAGTAGAATTGTAGGGAACTTCTTGCTGCATTAGTAACAACACAGGGTTAATCTAACCTGCGTTAGTGGAATATATTCAACAGTATGTAGCTAACGAATCCTCAAGCATAAGAGGGTGTTCAGACCTATGTTAATCACCTTGTTGCCATATAAACACAAAATAGCACGCTGAACCTTTCTTCTTCTTCTATGATGCATGAAAGAAAGTCTTCACTTGGATGTGCTGACTGAAGTGTTCTGGATGACCAAAAAGGGCACATTACTCTGGTCTCACTGTGGGTGAAATAACTCCTATGTAAACCACCACCAAAAGAAACCACATCCTCACTGTTTGACTATCCATAACTTACAGAATGAAGGACACTAAAGTGCAGTCAAGCACCAGGTAAGATGAAACTAAGAAGAATATTTATGATGCAACAAATCACAAAGAGTAGCAGTGAATTTAATACCTGGTCCAATTTCACTCCCTCTTGACTGTGGATTGATCTTTAAGGTAGCGAATGTATGTAATGACACAGTAGCTCCAAAAGTGCTTTAATGCAGACAAAGCAAAACCTGTTTTAATTACTTCAGAATGCCATGTTTTTCAATATTTGTTATAAAACAAATTTGATAAAAGGAATTGTAAATATTTATGTTCTGGTTGCTTTAAAATTCATTGTCTGAGGTTTTTTTTATAGTTCATCAAAATTGTGTGGAAAATTGGCCATTTCTAAGCACTTGGGATCAATCCAGGATACACAGTTTCCACATTGCCTTACTTGTTTTTCCTCTGTGGATGTTTTGCCAGAGGGTTTTTGTTGATCACTTCATTACAGATGAGTGTGTAAAAAGATGATCTCATGGCTTTTTTTTTTTTTTAAACATTGAAATAAAATAAACTTCTTGTTTGCATTCTGACTTGACTTGACTCAAAGAACATGCTAATTTCTTGACTTGCTGCAAACTCGAATTTGAAAATGATTTTCTGTTAAAGGAGGCTCTGATCTCCATTCAGCTTTCAAAACAAATACACAAGTCGTGACAGTTAGCGCAAGTCCTCCTTGTGGAGGGGTCAATGCAATCTATTTCACATGGATTATCCTCACTGTCCCTTTTATCTCATAATTTGAGGTTGTAGGATGTTTCTTAAACAATTAGACAATGCTTCCATTTACCTCTTGTAAAAAAAAAAAAAAAAAAAAAAGGATTATGACTAGGTTCTTCACATCACATTTTACTTCTTTTATTTGACTTTTGACATCAGCGTGAACTCTAAACTAAATAAGCTGGACTTGGTAATGACTGACTTTCCCTGTTGCATAAAATTTTTTTGTTTGACTTGTTACTGAGGACAGTTTCCAGGGAGTATCACTCTGTGTCAGGAAGTCAATATGTGAGGGTCCTTCATTTAAAAACTGACATTGTTACTCACGCTACAATACACTGTACATTGATTAATATAAAAGTAAGTTTTACACTGGAATAGCAAAGAAATTACCATTACTGGAAGCAGTCTTAAAACTGGTCATGTATCAGAATTAAGAGTACCACACCTCGTTTCATTTAATTTGCTTAATAAGCTCTGCCTTAATAACATCACTAACTTTTATTTCTTTCTCATTACCATTCCTTATTTAATCTGTTTGGACACCATTTGTACTGAAAAGTTCGGGAACTCTTGGCCGGAGCGTGTTTGTTTACAGCTCTCCATCTCTGTGGAATGTCTCATGTGGGTGTTCACCCACCGTCAGCTCCACCTCCCGTTGGAGACACCCTCTGGCTGTCAGCTTGATGATGTTTTGCAGCCAATTCTCTGCTTTCTGAGGCTACAAACAAGTTTATTCTGCAGAGCTGATTGTAGCCCAAAGTTTTGCAAGAGACCCATGAAAAAAAAATCAAAAGGGTATGAGTGCGCAAATTTTTGGATGCCCCTTCATCAAAAGAGAGTCATGTTCCAGCCCCACACATTCTCTTATACTCATTCTCCTTTACTGCTGAAGTCTCCCCATACACAGGGAGGGAAGCCAGCTAGATCCAACCAGAGGCAGACTGTGTGGGTGTGTTGTTGTGTATGTGTTTGAGCAATGGGAAGACATATCAATGCTGGCTATCTTTCAGACCACACAGTCTTTACAAGCAGGATGAGTGGATTAGTGTAATTGGGTGATGAAGGTGAGGTAAGGAGGGGCCAAGTGTTGCTCCTTGAATTTGCTTGTGTGTGTTTGTGTTTGTGTGTGAGAGGTATTCAGCACACCATGAGGGGGAGCCAACTACTCAGCCATACACTGAATACGCTCTCGTCACAGTTGTTTTGACAAATGTTTTTGTACATTCAAAAGGCACAAATATAAGGCCAAGAGTGTAATTTTTTTACATTTCAGTGAATTTTGAGGGTTGGCTTTATTTGGTATGGAAATATTTAAAAAGTGAAACCTGGATTTTACTTGTTTTAAGTTCAGTGGGACCTTTTTGAGCTGGCACTCACTCTTTCCCTGCATACAAGTTCAGTCTGCAGGTTTTACACAACACCCATTTATGCAGCTGGCTAAATATTGACTCTGCTAAAGCAGCTCGCTCAAGGGTACACAGCGATATCCCAAATGGGTTTTGGTCCTACAATGTGTGAAACACAATTTTTGCATAAAGACTGTGCAGACTCGTAGCTGATGTGGTTACATGGATAACCTTGTGTTCACTTTAGTGTATTAAGTGACAACACAGGAAAATCAAGTAAAAAACACAGATGTAGCAATATTTGAAACATCTTAGACAGGACGCTTCCTAACATCAGACTAAAGGGAACAGAGACTTTTGTGTCCTAAATCCACCAATGATTGATACCAATGATTATCTGTGCTTTCCTCATGGTTTCAAATAATTTTACACGTTAAAATCCCCTTGTACTTCAGAAGTTTTCTGAGGCCACCGCGGCAGAGTAACAAGGCCTACCACATTAATTAAAAGCACAAGTCCCAATAACCCTGAGGCTCAATTTTATGAGATTTTCAGAGGAGTTGGATAAATGCTGGGATTTTCATGAGGAGTGAAAAGCTTCTATTTTTAATAATCGTTTAAATTCCCTGGAGATAGGTTTTTCTGAAGTTAAAGTAAGTAGAAATGTAAGTAAAACCTTTCAATTGCCTCACAGAGAAAGCAGAATCTAAATGCATTTGTCAAAAAGTGCTTTCTTCACTCTGGTTTAATGTTATATACCAATTCAAATCAAATCATTCTTTCTATTTGCAGCTCAATGCAAGCTTCCTTTATTATTATAACTGTGACAGACTCATTCTATATGATTCTTTTTGGGAGAAGGTCGAGATTATGTTTTCTTTTGGGTTTTTTTTGGGGGGGTGTGAGGGGGTGGTAAGTATATAAATTAAAAGACTTTGATAGCAGAGAATAATTAGAAAACAAAAACAGAAATACTGTTCGAGTAATGCAGTGTGGCCCACGCCGGGGTAGTGGACAAAGTTGACAAAGTTATCATATTCCTCTACAGAAAAAGTTATTTTTATTATTGATATCATTATAAAATGATCATTATCATCACTATAAAATGACTATTATTATTATCATTATTATTATTATTATTATTTATTTATTTATTTATTTTTTATTTATTCATTTTTTAGTCTGAGTTGTAGCAGGAGCAGAAGGAGAATAGTAGGAGTAGTATTATAACTGTGTGTCTAAATGGGTTTAAATTGCCTTGCATCTCCATAAGTGTAAAATAATAAAAAGGATGGCATTGTCTCATCTACAAAACATATTTCAACTTGAAATTCTATGTCCAAATAAATCAGTAACACATGCTGACTTTACTATAACCTTAGCCAACTGTTTAGTTGAAGCTACAGCTTTCAAGTGATACCCAGAATGCCTTTGTGAATTGTAACCTCACAGTTACACCATTCTTTGGATACTCTGTGATTACAGTGGTGATATGAAAATTTAGTCACCTTGTATAATCTGCCCACAGTGGGCATACTCCACAGAATACACTCAGTGAAACTCAAACATTATGGGAGCATATTTCTGATGCTGCCTTGGCTGACTCAGCTTGATCTGGTACAAGGCGCTCTGTAATAATTTTAGACAACGTCAACAGCGCACCAGTTAATGTGCTTTTTTCCTGTAAAAAAACCCTTTCTTTTCTGCACAGCCGAAGTGTCATTCTGTTTCTCAGTATTGTGGTTGTGGCAGAAAACTTGGGTAAAAATCTCTTAACTTGGGCAGAAGGAGCTCCAGTATCTCCATGACTCATTAAGAAGTATATTAGTTTGTAAGCTTGACCTTTTAAATCTTTCTGACGGTAACCACAATATGAAAAGTGGACTTTAGAAACAGACTTGATGTTGTGTAGTTGAGTGTGTTACGTTTTTAAGAAGCTGTCGGCTTAAATAGCTGGGTCATGCTGCCTCTGTGACAAACACTACCACTCCTTCTTTGAACAGTTATGGTCTAATTTTTCCAAAAGGAATTCATAATACATTATTTTGTGGCATCAGCCATTATATCAGCTCTTCAACCACAAAGTTACAGCCCAGCTTATCTGCCCCACTGAAGTGCCCGCAGTCAACCAGTCAGGGTGGGTTTGTGTGTCCATGTTGTTTATTTCATTAAAATGTGGTGGGGTGGCTTTCTCTCTCCAGGGCTCAGTGGCTACTGTGGTGGAGAGATAGGGGACTGTGGTGTATCCCCTCGGGCGTCCCACAAAAGGCTGTCTCACTCCCTTCCCATGCTTGCCACTCACCCCATCTGGGTCCTGCAGTCACACCCTGAGTTAAAGCTGCGGTAACTGCGGCTGTTGGCTGGTAAAGAGGCACAGAGAGGGTACACAGATCAAAATCCAAAAGGGTGAATGTTATTCTGTGGTAGCACCACTAGAGGGTACTCAGCTACAGTAATCAGAAAGGAGAGGCTTTCAAATCTGGCTCCAACTACTATCCTGAGGGATGTTCTTATCTCCTCTACATGGTCAGCACTTTTTCACGGGAAGCATAACAGAGGTCTTATGTGTTTGTGTGAAAGAGTCAGGGGATAAAGGGAGATGTGGGTCTTAAAGTAAGTGGTTTTAAAGAGAAAAAGAGGAACTCTGAGTCTTCATCAGCCGTAGGTCTTAAAAGGCACTTTGTGACGTCAGGTATTTCATGCCTCCTGGGGCCTTTGTCAGGCTGTTTAGTCTCTTTATAAGACTACAATAGTGGACTGTTTTATTTTGTCTGTGACGGAAAAACTATTAGACATGAAAGACTTTGCCCTGTCAGCAGCCACACCCCACCTTTGCTTTACAGCGAGGAAAATGTACCTTGCAGTTTTTTGTTGTCTTAGTGTGTCAGAGCCTGCAGCAAATATCTGTCTGGTATGTAGTGAGTTATTGTCGAGTCTGCTTGTGCTTGTGTGCTGTTCTAAGTGTCTCTGGGTGTTTTTATATCTTAACCATACTCCTGTCGGTCCCACTAAAAGTAATCAGGAAATGTCTTCTGGGTGTGCTGATAATCTCAGGTGTGTGTCTTCAGGAGAGACAGTGTGTGTGTGAATGTGTTTGTTCAAAGGAGAACCATATAGCACATCCAGGGGGAGAGATGAGGGCTTTGAAGTTTTGGTCCTGCCATCCATTTCCAGCTCCCTGGTTTTCTTTCTATGCCAGCCACAGCAAAAGCCAGGCCCCTTGAAGGAAACACCCCAATTTACTCCTCCCTGCCATGTTGCCATGGTGAAATGACAACAGACTAAAACCACGTGATGCTAGTGACAGTAAAGCTTTTCTTGTTTTATTGACATTTTGTCTTTAAACTGTTTTCAAAGGCAGCTGAGAAACACAAACCAGATCCTTGAATACAGTTGAAAACTCTGTGGCAGACGGTATCAAACAAAAGCTAATTAACTTGCAGTTAAGATTAATGTCTATACCAATCTACAAAAATTCACCCTCCGTCTTGTTTTTTTTTCCAGGTCCAAACCATCATCTGCTTTACTCAGGAGCAGCCACTGTAAATGTTCTGATATTGTGCTTTAACAATAAGGAGAAGAATGAAGGGAGGTATTGATTGCCCTTACTTGCTCCTATCCAGCCTGTGTGCACAGTTTGTCTTGGCTAAGCCCTCTATCCTAATAGCTTTTAGACTTCCATTAGGTCGTTGCAGCGAGTGAGCGTGGTTTAAGTAAGTAACAAAAAGCCTTGTCAAAATGCTTTAAGCATTTATCAGACAGTCAGTGTTATTTCTTCAGCCTTTCAGCTCACCCAGAACACACAAGTTGTGATCACACAGTTGTCGTCATTTCGAGCATTTTTTTGGCGTCATTATTTTCACAAAGGCCTTGAGCTGGATTAGCTTGTACTTTGGGGAATTTGTGGGATTGAACAGTGAGAGCTGTGGCTCACTCACCCCATAAAAGTGCAATGTCGTGAGACCTTTTTTTTTTTTTTTTTTCGCTATAAAACCACTGTCCCAGTCTGAAAAACTCTGCAAAGAATTGCCGAGGAGCTCTGGATCTTTTGAGGTTCACTTCAAGAGGAAACCTATGACTCAAAACAGGGAAAGAGGCTCAGTAGATGTAGAGTTAGAAGCCATTGTTAGGGTAACAAACCAGAGGGCCTCTAACAACATAAAACTACTCATGACATTCAAGCTCCTCCACATGAAAATAACTTAGGAGTGTGTTTTTTCACTCATGGTTTTATTACAAGCTCGATAGCAAACTTTTGTTTTTGTCCTCTGAATTCTTATAGTCTATGTCTGATGTCTGATGCACTAGTCAATGTGTTGATGTGCTGGCCTTTTTTTTTTTGTCAAGCAAGGCCCTCATGCTTTATGAATATTGTGTGGTTTGTGTCCTGATTGCCAGTGTGTCTTCAGTGCGTCCCTGAGTTCCCTTGTAAGCTCCAAATTAATGCATGGGTTACAATATTTTTCCACCAAGAGGACTGTCGTTTGACGGGAAAGCCTCATTTTGTGTGTATGTGCATGCGTGCACTTATTCCGTTTTTGGAGGCATCCCTGGGTTCTCTCTGCACCAGCGCTCATGCTACGGAAGCCACCAGGGTCTTTTTCTCTTGTGGTTGGACCACATATGCCAGAGTCTTGCTTTGGTTGGAAGTACGTTAGTTTGTTTTTTCTCTCATAACACAGGAGACAAACTCCACTGCTGTCTCCTCATCTTGTAGTAGCAGGTTGTTTTTCAGCTCTGGGCTCACCATAAAGGGCCTGCACCGGGTGACCCACCTGCTCTACCTAAGACGAATACCTGGGATACAGTTAACCCAAAGACTTCTTTGACCTCTAAGCATACTTTCCAAATGGTGTAAAATCTCAGTTTCTAACTATGGAAAACTGACTGTCATCATGATTTTGTTCTCTCCTAATTCATCTGAATATCTCCTGGAGCATGTGACCAAAGAGGTTAAACCAGTGTTTGTTATCCTTGGGATTGGGACCACACGTGGGGTCAATGGAATTCAAATGGGGTCGCCTGAAATATTTTGTAATTGATCCAAAAAAAATGAGTGATATTTTTTTAACCAATTCTTATTCTTTGTAAAATTAAAACACCATACACAACCTGAAACAACTGTAGTCTATACTTTCACTTTCTCAAATATAAATCTAGCTCCAATAAACTGCAGCATATAAAACTGACCGAGCTGGTGCATCTTGATCGACAGCCATGATCACGTGACTGCACAGTTACTGCTACTTGAGTTCCCTTACCTCAACCTGTATAATCACAAACTTGCAGTCAGTAGGAAAAACAAAAAACAATTTTAAAAAAATCTTCACACAACTGGCCTCATGAAGACAGTTCCAAGAGGAACCCAAACACTAGAACAGCCTGTTGGGGCCACATGAAAAAGCTCAATTTTTTTTGAGAAAGAAAAATTCAAATGTCTGAGTTCACAAGTTTTGGAGTTTATAGATAGTCGCAGATTCAGCTTTCCCAGATCTATAACCCATCAGTTGAATTTTGCTTTGTCCTTATGTTTCTAGTTTCCTACATGTTTTAATGTTGTGGGGTAATTTGTAGTATTGTTTTGTTTATTTGTCACAACTGACTGTCAAACTAATCACCGCCCACAGATACTAAAGAAACCTTGAACCTTAAAGTAATCGAACATGATGACAGGAGGCAAAAAATGTCTCTTATGTAGTAGTGTCATGAGGGGATAAGACTTTTGAATAGGCGGTTTATAAAATAATAACAAATGGTATATTTGGCAGAATGTTTGGAATGTAGTGTACAAATACATTTATGCCAAAAATCAAATTTAAGTGATTTTAAAGTTGAACTACAAAGGATAGCCTTGAAAAAAAGTCATTTTGGGTGACCGTAATTTATCTCTAAATTAATGTTTCTTCGACATTATTATTGGTCTTACAAGAATCAGTGATTAAATAAAAAGTTTAAGAAGGACAGGCTCATAGATTTATAGATAAAACTTATTGTTCACGGTTTTTGGACGGTAGCCCCACATGATGACCAAAAGTGGCGAGTACATAACAGTAGTTAAAAATAGGTTCATTTGCAAATCTAAGAAAGATTTAATAACCTTCCAGGTGTTTCATGGAGTTCCTCAGATGTGCCTGGTTGATGAAATACCCTGTGCTTGAGGTGGTTTCAAAACTGAAGTCCCAAAATTTTGTTTTTCTTGATGGTCACCCCAGATGGTATTTTGTATAATGAATATATTCTGACAACATTTGTGTGTTTATTATAATGTAAATACAGATGCAAATGCTTCCTAATTTTATGCAGATGCAGAAAATGTTAGAAATAATGCCAAAGAGGGTAATGGATGTATTTAAATTGATTTAAAGTGATTTTAAACTGGGTCACTTTGACAGACAAAGTAAGGTGACGTCATTGAACCAGTAGTGTCCTGTCTGACAAGAGTTTGAAAGTCAGTGAGCTCAAAAGTCACTCTGAGATACAGAAAATGAAAAAAATAAACAAGCAAAAAAAAAAACCAAAACATTTTTTTTTACCCAAAAAGAAATTTGCAGAGCTGGGTGAGCAGTGAGTGTACTTCAAAAAGGATCGATCGGGTACTGAAAGCATTCTAGAGGTGAGCTAGCTCATTGCTGGGGTGATCAAGTCCCATTGATGAGATATTCATTCTAGAAAGAAAATGTCTCTGTGTTCGCCAGAAATTTGTGATCCAAAAATGGGGTCACCAACCGAATAAGGTAAGGAACCTCTGGGTTAAACCATTTTCCCTTATGACCGGACAGATAAGATCTTCTCCAATACCTGGACTTACCTAAACTGGTTTTGCATTGGCTGACAACTTTTTAGTTTGCCAACCAAGCAAGGAACAATAAAAGAAGAGAACAATGAGCTGGCAGCAGATCAGTAAGTTCCCGCTTGGCCTCTCCCAGACGCTACGTCTTGTTTCCTATTTGATTACTCACGCCTGCCTGATGAGTGGCACGCTCACACTCCTTTCTGTCTTCTGCCTGCAGGAGAAATCGCAAAGGAAAGAACTTTTGAAGGAGACTGGTTTTGATTTGCAGACTGGAATGCTTTGTGATAATGTTGCAAGTTTTGTTGGCAGGGGGCGATAGATGTGTGAGACAAAAGTAGTGAGATTTAGACAGAGTTATGATGTGTGAACGCTCATGATTCAATCACATTTAGGTATTAGACACAGGGTCTCTGAATGCTACCAGGCTGAGTGTGTTGACGTGCTTTTTTGTGCTAATTTATGCCTTTGTCCACCAATGGGCCTGCAGGATCTTCCCATAAACAGCTTTTTTAACCAAGAAATGACGTTGCCAGATATAAAAGTCCAAACTGTCTTGACACCCAAGCAAGACTGCCTGCTGTGGGCTGGGTCCCGTTTGCCTTGTGGTCTTGCTCCTTCTAATGCTTTTACCCCTCCTCTCCTCTGCACCAAGCTAGAGGTAGGAAAACGAACCAATTACGGTTGTGTTTAAAGAAAATTGGAGCAGATCCGGAAAAGTGAGGCATTTCTAAAACCCACAAAAAGAAAACTGTGGGCTGCTCTTTGGGAAAAACGCACGGCATTAGACCAGTCATTATAAGGACACACAAGGGAAGATCTCTTGTTTTGATTAAGCAAACATGATCAAGCATGATTTTTTTTTTATGGACACATTTATATGCAGCCCTGCCTTGCCACTCCCATCAGAAAACTATTAATTCCTTCCTCTTATTTCTTCGTACATAGCTGTCTTTGTGAGTGAGGTTAATGGATTTACTTCCTGGTGGCTCCCTGTCCAATGGATGTTTTTCATACTGCCTGTGTTTATATTCAGGTCTGCCATGCTGCTCTGTGAATGGCCTGCCATAATTCTGCACCTCATAAAGTGGCAGAGTACACCAAGATGTCACACAGTTGAAATTCTCCTCGGCTCACTCTGCTCCAAAAGCCCCCGCTGAGATACAGTTTAAGGCCTCTCATAAAGCACCAACACGCCTCACGCCACCACGCCTCAAACTAGGTCCACTATGAAAGTAGTATGCTTGCCTGTGGTCCTTTGGCCGGATTGTGTCCAAGTCCTGAGGCCTGATCCTGGTAGAGGATCAGTGACATTATTACCCTTCTCTGATCAAATGGGTCTTTTCATTTTCACTTCTCTCTCTGATCCTCCTCCTCAGTCATCTTCATGGAAAACCCCCTCATTACCAGACACCAAATGTAAATGCTACATCTTCCTCCCATCTTCCCCCCCACAAGCCCACTTTGTTCAACAGGTTATTTGACGATTATATTTCATCACTTAAGAGCAATTATTCCTGATATGAATGCTCTATAGCAGACATCACCCACAGTCATAGATATATTTCTGCCATCATCTTCCTTCATCTTCCCTCTGCCTTTTGGGCAAAACAAAAATGAAGAAATCAAGGTGTCTGGTGTCTGTAGACCAGAACACATAGAGCATTTCACACAAACACACACACACAAATTCAACGTGATGACATGTCTTTGTTCCTGCAGGTGCATGCACAGGAAACACACACATATAAACACAAACACACAAAAAAGCGTTTGCTTCACACCTCCACATGCACACATCATAGAGAGTGAAAGATGATCACCCATTAAGGATGAAAACAAACCAGTGAGTGGGAGGTGTCCCCTGAGGAAGTCTGCAGCACTATAGTGGAACGATGGAACCATGGGAACGGGTAAGCAGAGGCCTGCAGGGCAGCCATTGCCAGACGTGGGGGTGTGTGACTCTGCCACTCACACACACACACACACACAAACATAGACAAACACACACACACACACTAGACACAGGAACATCAAGACGCTGGCTTCAAATCACCTCACCTGTCTCAGAATAACAATAGCTGACACTTAATTGGATGTCAGAAGGAGCCTGATTTATACAGACTTACCTTTGAAGTCTCTCTGACAACCAAAGTGCCAAAATAGCAACATCAATAAAACTGTTTGGTAAAGAGTGATGTTATAAGAGTGATGAAGACACAGTTGTGAAGCTTATATTAATCTCTGACACTGAGGGGATTAAAAAAAGTGCTTTCAGTGTTATTACACTCTCCAATAGTTAATGTGATACAGAGGGCTGCAGGGCTTCACTTGTTTCTGAATGAGCTGTGTGTAAGTCCATACTGACAAAAGTCATCTCTATGGGTGGTCACCCCGAGAGCGGGAAGTCATTTAGATCAACAGGGGCATCAGATACTACCAGAGGCAGACTTTCTCTCTAACTTAGCTGCATACAGAGTAGTGAACAAGGAACAAGAAAGGAAGACATCAATTTCATTTAATGACTTTTAATGTTTCCACATGATAGAGAACATATCAAATCTCCTTACTATAAAGCTTTCATACATGGATTAAAGTTTGAGTTATAGAAAGATAGCGTGTATGTGAACTTGAGCAGGAAGTGAATAAAGACCTGGTCCACAGGGATCCTTGTTTCTTCTCCTCGTCCTACCCCCCCACTCTTGGACCCCACCGTAATTTGGGGGGGGGGGGGGGGGGGGGGGCTGGCAGAGAGCAACAGTGTGTGTGGTTTGAGTTTCTTGTGATAGTGTGTGAGTGTGTGTACGTTCATTTCCTGTTATACGCAGGAAGCAGCGTTTGCATGTACAGATCATTACTCCGATCTTTTTCTGTGAGAAAATAAAGTACAGAAAAAAAAGGTTGCGTCAGTTCTCATGAAACTTTATGGGAAACAACTAGTATTGTTTGGGGAAATTGCATGACCTTTTTAGGAAAACATGATGGGTCTCTCATGTAAAGTGTAAAGAAAGGTCTAAATCAAACTTTGATAAACATGTCATTTTATTCCAGTCAACAAAAGGAGGAAAACAGTCATTTTTACTTTCTGTTTCTAACTAACTGATATAATCAAGACCAGACTGCTTAGATATGGAGAGCAGTGGTCTTTATGCAATGACAAGAATTTTTATCTAAGCCATTGGTGTGACTTTAAGACGGTTGGCTGCTGTGGCCTCGGCCGTAATGCCCTCTAACCAGTGTCTTAGCCACAGGTCCACCATGCAGTTGTCTGTTGGGTTTCTTTTTATACATACATCAAGGCTTTTATTCAACTCACTTACATGAGGAGTTATCTAATTAAAAGAGGAATCAGGAAGTCAAACCAAATCTTACTTCAGCAAGTTGTTTTTGTGTTGTTGCCCTTTTCATTCCAGGAGGAAGTTTATTTTCAGGCATTTAAATGAAATTCAGGAAAAGGTTTCATAAATCTTAATTATAAAACCATTTCAGTTCGTAGGAGAACAAATAATTGATAATAGAAAGATTAAGTAAGTGTCTTCTTATAAATTGTTTGTTTGTTGTTTTGGAAAGATCACATTAAAAAAAGCACAACAGGGAATTTATTTACCCTGACTGATTGTGATCTATTGGTGTGTGGGTGTCCCATAAAACACTACTTGTGTTTTATTGAGTTGATAAGATGCTTTTTGCTCCACAAGATGTCGGAAAATAAGTTCATGACTTCTGAGTAACGAGACAAGACCTTAAAATAAATCCTCACTCTAAACCACAGACAAACCAAAACTAGAATGGCGTTCACATAACTTGTGTTTAAAACAGCAAAACCAAATGTTCAGAGGGACTGGAAGTGATCTTGAGAAAGTCTCATCTCAAGATATATACCTTGTTGTAATCTACAACTTAAAAGGATATTTTTCTAACTGCTTTTTCTCAGCCCAGCTCAGCTCAGCGTTCCGGTTAGATGGCAGGGCAGGACTGAGTTGATGTACAGCACACCTGAGTCTCTATGTTAGCACCACACTGGCTGATGAAGTTTAGCAGTGAGGAAAGCCACTTTACAGCCACTTCTGAGTGCAGCCTAATAAAACCTTATTCTCTTTATGACCAGTGAATGAAAAACAGTCACTCTGATGTAAATCAGTTTTTTGACTTGAGCTCATCTTTAACTTCTCATCTCAAATTTTTGTGTTCACCTGATCTTTTTTATTTTCACCTGAGTTTGTAATGGTTACTCCTTAGATAAATCTGATGGTGCTACTGTCTCACAGAGTGTTTCTTGTAAGCTTTAAGTCATATTCTGGTTCCAAATGGGAACAGGGTCTAACCCCACAGAGAGGTAGTACACTGTGGGAACAGAGATCAACTTGGTGCATCGTAACAGAGAAGTCTCCAAAGACTCAACATGGATGAGAAACTACCTTCACTGGGATCCCTCCATATTGGAGGAGCACTCTCTCTCCTCCTCACTGTCTCTCTCTCTCAGTATCTGACTCCTTGTGAGCAAATCAGTGCTAGCCACCAGTGTGAGAACAGTTGCATCACAGCTCTCGCGGTTTCTTAGCCCCTGGCCCCTGTGTTTCTTGGTCAATCTGTGGGAACCCTGAGTTTGGACGGCAGCCTCTGTTCCCACCACCAGCTTGGTTAGAAAATAGACTTCTGGTCATGTACCAGGCGTTCAAACCAAGCCGGTTCTATCCCGCTCCTTCTCACGGGTTCGGGGGAGGAGAGGTCAGCAGCCACAGAAGAGGCCCTAATGTGTTTCGTATGCAGGTACCGCAGAGGCGATACAAGATACTGTGCTCATGAGAAATGAGAGGCTTTTAACGATTCTGTACTCTTTCCAAAACACTCCCTCTTTTCCCTTTTTCCTTTTTCCAGTTTTTCTCTGATTCCTGCATCTTTCCCCTCTGTCTGCCTTTCATTTGAATTTATAAATAGGGCTTTAATCTTGAGATCTTAAGCTAAAGCTCTGCAAAGGACAATGCTCAATTTTGTTGCATGAAAAGAACAAAAGACGTTGTTTATAAAGAAAAGTGATTCACCAAACAAAGAATTTTTTCATCAGTGATTTTCATTGTTTTAAGTTTTCTTTTTTCTTCTGACAATCACAGTCATTCTTTCATTTCCCTTTATATTTCATCCACTTAAAAAGCAATCTTCTTTGCTTTCTTGTGAACTAATTCATCATGCCTTTGACTACAATTAGATCCAGACTAGGAGCCCCGTTCAGGAAAAGTTTCCCCTCTTTCCCCGAGAGTTACCATTTTCGGAACAAGAAAAGCATAGCGTAACAGAGGAAAGATTGAAAAAACAGCTCCACTCTTGTACCTCCATGACAAAGACACCAAAGCACCAGATGAGAGCTCCTCTGCACCCCACATGTGCTCTCGAGTCGGGTATCTGTTGGAGTGTGTGAAGACAGCTGGAAAATTCCCCTGAGCCTGGTCTAATTGAAAGCTTATCATCTTTTTTTTTTGTGCTTCCTGAGTGGAGGGGTGAAGCGGCTCAGAGAGCAGCTCTCTGATGAGACCTGGAGGAGATAGTTGGGAATGTTTAAGACGGTGCTGATCTGTCATGTGCTCACACTCTGAAGTGGTGCTCAAAATGTGAAGGTGGGAGGAGGCGTTAGATCTGTCAGCGGGGGATTATCTGCATGTGTGTGTGTGTGTGTGTATTGCATGCACGCATGAGGTTTTTGTGTGCGCGATTGGAAATGCTTTGTTGTGACGAGTTAATTGAATACACTGCGTATCAAGACGGTGTCTGACCCGAGGCTTGTTGCTCTGCCAAAACTGCCCAAACAGAAGGCCTCATACAGACACAGCAGGAGCCACACAGACAAAAAGAAAGGGTGGAACTAAAAGAGAAGGAAAGATAAAAGAGGCAAGAAATGAGTACTGATACGGGAGACAAGGAAATAAAGGATCGAAAGAGAAAAACAAAACATTAAAGAAGCAAAGGCCCTTTCATGGTGCATCAACAGATGGTATTAGTTCTGCAGTGATTAAATGTGAGTACTGTATTTCAGGTTAACCACATGAAGCAACTGATATCAGACCACCCCACAAGGTCGCGTCTCAAATGTTTAATTTTGTTCTTGGCTTCAAATGGGCCAAACAGATGCTATTAGTGCTGCATAAATTAACAACCACTTAGCTCGTAAAAAAACACGGCCGACATACCAAACTTCTCCTGCATTGTTTTTAACAAGTGACAACCTGCGTGTGCTAACATGGAAGCTGCCAGGGTGGTGTTGAATTCCAGAGCTGTGCTTTATTTACTCTCTGGGCTCCACAGTGTTGACAGCTGAGGCATTTTTAAACCTATGAGAAGTGTGGGTAATTGCCAGTAAGAGTCTTGCTATTACAGGAGAAGACGATAATTATTTAAAGAGGCTATTGGTACCAGGGTTATGTGGTGGAAGCAGCGGTATATGAGGTCTTTTCTGTTTGAGGATATAAAATGTCAAGAGAGTAGAAATATCTAGATCAGAATGCACTAACATGAAATTATGAACAGTTATGGTGTTTTCTTTCCTTCTCATATGTCTGCTGATGTGATGGGATCTGAATTTCTGGAGTTGAATTATACCCTTCACCGTCATACAAAATATTTTCTATTTCCACACCTCCTTTGTTAGACTATAAAATACAATCCAGACATTCAGGCGTTGACCTTGAAATCAGAGAACTCTCATGATACTGAATTATTTTTATTGTTAAGTGAATAACGTGGCTAATGTATGGTGATCTTCAATCAAATGTTGGTGGGATTCTCTCAAGCAAGCAGGTGGTACATGTAAAGCTGAGAAACTTCAACTTTTTCCTGAAGAATCTTTAATTCAAACCTAATAAATAAACAGCTGTTCAACAGACAGATGAATGAGACATGTTTTTTTTAATTAAAATGATCAAAAACTACATTTTTCGCAAACTTTACAAGCACTCAATATGGAAGCATTAACATTACATACATAGATGAGATCTTAAATTAACATATCAGTATCAGGTTTACATGCTTTGAGCATAAGAAAAATAAAAGAAACCAGATGGATTAACATTTTGATATATTCTAAAAAAAAAGAGCGAAAATAAAGGAAAATGTAACATTGTGCTCTTTAATTCAATAAACAATGAACTGACTTGTACACTTTGGCTTTTGAGTTTTGGATGAAAAATGGTTTTAAGATCAGTCGAGACAGGACTAATGTGCTACACTCCCAACATTTACATCATGACTGTGTTACAGGTCATTGTAATGATCTTTGGTTCAAAAAATAAAAAAGAAGAAATAAAGAAATCGGAGTTTAACCCAAGCTGCTATATTTTGCCCTAAGTGAGGTCGGGTCCCCTACCTAATAAAGGCTCCAGTGGCATGAGCAGGGAAACATGCTATTCTTTAGAACAAAAAGAAAGAAAAATGTGGTTTTGTTACCACATGAGAGGTAAAGCTGAGGGTCATTACGTTTGATCTACATTAAACCTTGAATGAAGTTTTTGTACCTGAGCTGCAAATGCAAGGTTACTGTGGATTACTGTTTACTTTGGTGACTAGCTAATACCTCTGCTTACTTCTAATGGAAGTCCCTTAATACCTGCTGTACCAGCCTTTATACAGCTCATACCTGAGGTTTCAGTATAGGTGTATTAGTTTTTGGCAGAACCATGACCCCCAGCCCTGATGATCAGTCATGATCAGACTCAAGCTGTTAAAGCTTCAAAGCACTCACAGCTTATCCAAAACAAAAGAACCTGTGCACAACCTGGGATTTTTTCCTCCGGTGTTACTGCCCTTGGTGTTAGTAAGAAGACACCGCAGACCCCCGCCTTCTCTCCATCCCTTCATCCCTTTGCTCTCCCTCCTCCAGGACTAGAAGCTCATATGTATGGATGCAGAGGTAGCCTTTCCAGATAGAGAATAATTTAACAAACATCTATGATGCAGGAATGCGTGTGAGTGTGTATCATGAGAATTTCAGATTGGAGTGTTAGGGATGGTGTAGAAACAATTTAAGTTTGTTTGGGATGTTTATTTGGACGGTTATTATTACTGAACAAGTACTGAAACAGGAAGGTTTCAGTAACTGTTCATTCATGACTCAAAGAGGAAAAAAAAGTTCATTCATAGTGCAATAAACCAAAAAACAAACAGAAAAGAAAAACGAGCAAATGGCTTTTTTTTAGCGATGGAAGGCAACTTAGAAATAGTTTAAATGACTACTGCTCTAAAAACACCATCTATTTTACATCATCTGTTGGGCATGGTTCATAAGAAATAAAAGATTTAGTGCATCAAAGCTACATTAGAAGACAAAAATAATTACATTAAAGTTTTTTTATAATTTAGAAGCAATATATTACACAAATCCAAATATATACTTAACAACAAAATATGGTATACACTGTTTATTGTATATTAAAAAGAAAGGTAGAGAGAAATGCTTAAGGATTTTGGGTATATGCACGCATTTCCTCAAAATTTGGCTCAAATAAATATCAAAAGTAAACTGTGTCATCCATTTCAAAACAACTCACCAGGACTTTTAAGAAAAGGGAATCAAATGAGAAACTTAAGGAAAACGTAAAAAGTTTCCACAGCAGGATTGAATTTTTCCTGAAGGAAAATAATCAAATAATCAACCCTCTGTGTTCAGCTTTTGTACATCTTATAACATCTCCCATTGTCCCGTTGAAACTCGATACACTGGTGACACAGCAGTGGAGAATCCATTTCTTAAACTTGTGAGTCCCAAAAGATAAAATGCTTTACTTTCTAACATGCAGCACTTGTACTGAAGCATTCACTGCTTACCATAGCACCAAAGGCTGAAACTATTTAGATTATAAATTAGGTAATAGGTACTGCATATGTACTGGAAGTACAAGAAACTACCCAGGATTCAACTGCAGATGTTTTTTTTCTTTTGAAATTTGAATTTTTTTTCTATATTTGATGTTTTACAGAAGTTGTAGCTTAAAAAACATGATTTCTGTGGCAGTGAATCCATGCTTTGGAAGGATGTCTGCACTACTCGGCCTTTAATGAACAAACACCCAGTCCAATCGCCCTTCTCCAGCCTCTAAATGAGTTGGATTGATCTGCAATGTCAGGTTGATAAAAGTCAGTGTGTTTTTCCTCCTGGTGTATCACACATCCAGTCTTTTTCTCTGCGTACACCAGACAAGAGAATCTGAGTTGTTACTTTGGCTTCATGTCTATTTGCAGCTTTGGAGGAACATCTTCTTAACTTCTATGGCTTTAACAGTCATCTTAGGATACATGTGGAGCAGTGCAGGAGCTTACCGAGTATTTACAAAATATGCAGAATTCTTGAGAGAGTTGGTAAGGGGCAGAAAAGTCTTCAAAGCGAATGCTAGAGAAATAAAAGACAACATGCAGAATTTCTCTCTTTTTTTAACTTTCAGTGTTCATCTTTTATGCTCTTTGTGATCGTTGGGGTTTCTCCCCTTCGCCCTCTGATTGTTTAGCTGTCTGTCAGTCAGTAAGGCCTCCAAACGGACTCATCCAAGCGGCCTGAAGCACTCATGGCGGTGGGGGAATTGCTGTGGCTGCCGTCAGCTTCTACACCCTCACTCTGGGTGTTCAAGCCTGGGTTCATCAGACTGTTGGTCCCCCCGGTACCAGCTCCAGAGCAGGACAGCAGGCGGGTGGGGGAGCGCTCACCTCCTGTGTTTCCTGGTGCCACCATGGAAAACTGGTAGGACCCTGAGCCCGTGCCATAATACAGGTAGGAGTTGGACTGGAAGTTCTGGCTTTGGTTGTTTGAGTACGGGGGTGGCAGGTAAGTGTGGTATCTGGAGGAGGCTGACATACTGAGGCCACTGATGCCAGTGCTGGAGGTGTTAGCGGAGTAAGGAAAGGCCCCGGGGTAGTGCATCCGTGGGTCTGAGAAGCGGGGGTCAGTCAGTGGTGAGAGAGATGGGAAGGTGGTCCGCTGTTGGAAGAGCTCTGTTGTACCTGTTGATAGAAACAAGAAACAAAATTGTTAAAAGAATATTTTGCCCTGAATAAGAATGCTTTACTGATAGCAAACCACGGTGCTCAGACGTTTCTGTAATTTTGAAAAATGACCTCCAGGAAAACAACTTCCCCAAACCCAGAGTTCTGAGCTCAAATTCCCTGTGATACTCCTGTCTGTGAAAATAATTGCTCAAAGTAATGACCTGATAGACTTTCTTGCTTATAACAGTCATCAGACACTGACAGCGCATCAGCCCACAGCCCTTTGCACAAGAGTGGAGTTAAGAAGAGGCCCCCGTGCCTCAGCCCTTTTACCTCTTTTTTAAAGAAAGGCAAAGTACGGCATTCTATCTTTCGCAGAGCAATGAAAAGAGGCATTGTCAGTGCTGAAGGGTGCTTTGTATAAACACTGATGGCTTGTTGTGTCGTTGTGCAACTCATCGTAAATCATACTTATGTGACAGAGGCAGACGGTCACAATCAGAAGCAGACAGAGGAGGAGAAAGTAAAGGGAGGGGGATTTTTGTACGTGGTATCCCTTAAACTAATGTGAATTACAGTCCAAGACCTGTCAGCGTAAACTGCCTCGTGTAATCTCACAGGTAACAGAACAGTGTGAAAGCAGCTGTAAGGACTTGAATTTCACTGTATTCTCACTAATTTTAGTAGCAGACAGGAAAGAAATGTTGCAGAGTAACTTCAACTTGGCAGTTTGCATCTTCAGGATTTCAGGTTGCTGCTGTCGCCAGGCTGGTTCCTTAAGTCAAAGGTCTGATCTACATATAGGGATGGGTAGTGATAAGATTTTATTGATACCAGTGCCCTTATCGATTCTGCTTATCAATCTTATTTGTTATCCATTCTTTTATCAGTTCCTCCTGTGAGTTTCCTGTGTATAAAAAGCTTTTCTGTCAACAGTTTATAAGTAAATGAATATGAAATTTGTAAATGGATTTAGACATTTCTGGATGTAAATAAATAAATATAAATAACTAAAAACGCAAATCAGGTGTGATCTATGTTTTTGTTGTTGTTGTGTGTTACTGACTAAATTTGGCCAGCTGACATGTTTTCAGTTGTTTGGGGCTTTGAGTTTTCAGTAGTTAAGCTGAAGTTAGCAGTGAGCCTGCACTTCCTGTTTGGAAAACATTTCACTGTTAGTACTTTGACATTTTTGAGTTTCAGGTATCATTCACAAAAAATTATTGTGATTTGTTTCTGTGATGAAAGTTGAAATCCTGTTTTAAAACCAAATTTTATATCAGTGTATACGAACCGATAGCTCATCAATGTATTTTCCTACATACATTAACATCAAGCTAGCACTATGTTTTTATATATTATTTTTGGTACATTAGGAGATGTACAACATGTTGAATGTATCGAATGTGAATCTCTTGTGAGAGTGTAACGTTTCTTTGTCTTCAGTTTTACAGCTTGGTAAGTAAAACTTCAAGCAGAAAATCCAAAATTAGAGATTTTTTTGGGAGACTGTCATTTATCTGTTTGCTAAGCTAAGCTGGCTGGGGCAGAATAGCTGACACGAAGTCCACCTGCTCCAGAAGTTTAAAGAATTAACCAGGAACTCGTTAAGAATAAAAGCTAATGATGCCAATGAATTGAACCATTTCTTACCCATTCTTTACATGAAATGTTTCTGGACTCCAAGTTTCCTGTCTTAGCCCGTTCACTGCTTAATCGCTGCATGCTGCCCCTTTGGCATTTTCGAAATTATGTGATACAATGTCATAACACAAGTTTTAGTACTTTGACCATAGAAAAATAAAGTGGGGCTATGTCTACAAACCCTTGAACCTAAGATGAAACTTTTAGGCTTTTAGCTAGGTGCATCTAATTCTTCTGTGGAGGTGTGAAAATGAAACCCTTGCCTGGCAGGTTGTGCATGTCAAGTCTCTGCACTCGTGACACATATTTATAAAGAAGGTAAGGTGGCCAGCTGCCAGGCCGAAACACTCTGTAGCTGTAAACGCCCTTTACCACGTTGTACAGCACAATGTGTGGTGAGAGTTTTCCTCATAACTGTTGTTGCTTTACAGCGTGCCCTGCACACCTGCTGCTTGCACACACACTAGTACACTTACACACACCTCAGTCCATGGTTATTTGTTTGTCTGCATGTGGCTCCAACGTGCCCACATGACTGCAAGTGTAAAATGTGGATTTGGATGGCAGAGAAAAGAGAGCTTGTATTTGTGAAACAGCAAGCTTTCGCACGCCACAGCCCTGAGGGGGGAGAATGCCAAACTTGCGTGCCACAGTGTTGTTCAAATGTCTTTTCCCTATGTCTCAAAAAGTGGGTCCATTTTCATCCACAAAAAAATGGTTCCTGTGCCATTTCCATGGGCCCCTCTATGCTATTTTTTAAAAACACATTTCTGCTGTTGAATTTTTCTCTTTTCATTTTGGGATGTGGGGTTGGTGGGGTGCTGTTTCTTTTTCCAGAGTCAACCAGGCACCAGAGTCAGGCTGCATATCTGATTTCACACGAGGAAAATCCCTGCCCTCAGCTGCTGTTGATTCGGGTGAAGTGGAGTCGGCCCACTAATTCCTAACGGACTCCCAAAAAGCCTTTGCTTTCTCTCTCTCTCTCTCTTTCTCTCTCTTTGTCCGCCTGCCTGTCTGTCTGTCTGTCCCTTCCCCTCACACTGTCTGTGCTAAATTTAGCCTCTAGGGTAAAGCTCAGGAGGAGTTGTGTGGTGTGGGGACCAGAGGGCTCGAGCTGCCACAGCCCACCCTGCTCATGATCTCTGGTTAATTTGAGTGTGTGGAAATGTGTCGTCTAAACTGTGGTGGGAACTGGCTCCTGTCTTCTGTCAGAGTAAACTGCCCTGGACAGTTATCACAACACCTTAATGGGCTTGCGCAGCATGAAGCTCTTGGCTTTGTGCCAGGTGGGGTCTGCTACCCCCTGGAACACTGTGCAGCACAGTAGCTCCCTCTTGAGGAGAGGGTTGAACAAACTGCTTTGTGATTAAAAGTGAAGCTGTGCAGCCTGCTTTTACTCTCTTTTAACCATACTGCATACCTTACTGTATCCCCACCCTCCCCCACCCAGCATAAGTACAGGCCTCAATGTTGTGGCTGTGGTAACTGTGGTGTATCTTTGGCAGAGAGGGTCTTCCTAACTGAGCCTTGTAGTAGCTGCCTGTAACCTCTGCGGCCCAAAACCACACATGATCTCCATTAGTCTCATCTGAAATGTGTTGACTAAATTGCAGGGACAGGAGAGGGGATGGACCCCAGAGGGCGAACTGGCAAATTCTTCTGTCTGTGATGTTCCCAGTCTATGAAGCGGGTAGCTGGGAATCAGGGCTTTTATAGAGAACATAGTGTTCCAGCCTTCTCTCGTCTCTAGCTTTGAAGCATAGCACCGCACACTTATTTATAATTCTGCAACACTAAGGGTGGAGTCCTCCTCTATGCTCAACTCAAGAAGTCCACTAGTCCACAGTCAAGCGTGTAACCCATATGACAGGAGGTTTGCTTCATTTGCGTATGTGAGAAACTGATTTTGGTTGTTAACATAAGGGCAAGTTTGTGGCGGCTATGGCTCTGTGTGTAAGTGTGTGCAGAATTGAATGTTTGTGTATGTGTGTGTCTGCATGTAGTGGCTGGCGATGGGGAGATGCAAATCCAGGCGCTCACCTGTGAAATGTTTACTTAGGCTTGATGCAAACCGTGACTGCCAGCGCCCGGGGAATGGTGTCTCAGGCAAATAAGTGAAGGGAAAGAAAGGGAGAAAGCGAAACCTCATGTGTCATCCGGCTACATAAAGGCATCCCTGCTGTGCACTGAGATTGTTCTCTTGTATGTTATGTACCTATTATACTTATGTTACTGCTGCCTGTAAAGCCTTGTACAGGGTTTTGATTTTTTCCTCAGCTTGGGGGTTTAGGTGGTCTGAAAACTGAAGGCCATAATAATGAGCAGTCATTATATTGAAAAAGTGCCGGGGCAGATCTACGCAGGCCAAAGAGTAGGAGACCCAAATGAACACTAATGATCTTTAGGTGTTTTTTTAAGCAACAAAGCTTTGGGCCCTGGGCATCATGCTTCCAAATGCAAATAACAATCACCTCTCCACTGTGGCATCATGACCAACAGCCCCACAGCTCCATCCATGATGGGCTTTTCATCAAGTGAGCAGAGAGAATTTTGCATGTCTCTAACTTATGATATGACACATACGCAAGGTTAAAGGAAGTTTGTGATGACAGAAAACCAGAGATTTCCCTAATGCATTAACAAACGATGTGGCATGATTGACAATTTTGCCAAGTAATTTTTTTTGTCACATGATACTTCCTTACAATCATTACACTAACCTCCTGAGACCAGAGCTTTTGTCTGTGAGTGTTTTCTATTTCTCCTTATGATGTAGAATGAATGAGACTTAATAGGTATAAAAACTAAACTTGGTCTTTGGCCTGGAAGTTTGGTTATCAGTGTCATGAGTTTGCTATAGTTATTAGTTATTAGTTAATGGTGTTGTTGTACTTGATCATGTCACAGTACTGAAATGGGTGTTAGGTCGTGATATCACAAAAAAAAAGAAAAGGTGGCTAATAGGTCAGAGTTTTAAAACACAAAGTATCATGGGCCTGAGAGGCAGATATAACATGGCAGGGTCTTGTGAGGTTAATGTGCACATGGCTGACCCTATGTGCACTGTTATCTTAAAAATTAAGGTAAACAAGTCCACACAGTGTCATTATCTATCAAACTGGCTCCCATAGATAGTCTTATTGATCTGCATGTCTTTGCAGTTAGTAGCTGTTGGACCTCAAACATAGTTATGTTACTTTCCATCACTTTACATTTCCACATTGTAACTCGGGCTCTGTCGTGAATCTCTTCAAAGGCACTAAGATCTGTAAACATGTTAATGCTTGGATTCAGCACTGGGCTTCAGGCATTTTGTGTTTACAACTAAACCATTAAAAAAAGAGCAAGATCAGTGGACCAGATTTAAAAGTCTCAGTCATTCTTCTGTGTGCCTGAGTGTGTGTCCTCACCACAGTATGAGAGGATGACTCAGCATGTCTGGTGTGGTGTAGTGGTTTCTGGGTCGGGGACAGTTAGGAGACAGAGGGGGCTGCAAAGATCCGAATCACCCACAAAGCAATGAAAGAAATAGAGAATGGGAGGGAAGATAGAAGACGAAGGCAGGCAGGGTGGTGGCGCTAAAGGAATGTTCTGGGGTGTAGTTGGGCCCTACAGGCAAAACGAAACAGACTACAAAATTGTCACAACCAATGGCACTCCCTGTGCTTTGAGCGTATTTCCCGCTTCTGTACTTTATTACTGACTGTGTCTATTCTCCACTTTGAAAGGCTGAGGCTGAAAGATGCTTGTCAAGCTTTATTAGTTTGTCATCATACAAATCATTTTCTCTTTGAAATAATTAAAGTCAATGTTTATTCACACGTAACACCTACTCTGGAGCAGAGGCGGCAGACATATAAGATAACAATAATTTTATGTGATTATCTTATTTGCTCTTGCGGACCATGAGTATTTATTTCAGAGATTTCTTCAAAAAATGTTGGGGAAGCAGAAGTACACAAGTCTTTTCCTGATCTTCACTGCAAAAAATAAATATATGAGTGTCTCACCTGCCCATGGTCGAAGGTCCTCCTCCACCTTGCATGTCTTCAGAGCTGGGGTGTCCATTTGCTCTTGCCACAGCGCTGCAATAACACACAAATAATCAAAGGTCAATACAAAAGTGCCCACTTACACCAGCTAAGATACAACTCTATTCATGCAAGAATGTATTTAATAGTCTTTCGCCTTGCACTCGAAGATGCCGGTTGTGTAGATTTTGCATGTGTGACAGTCAACAGCTTTACCGAAAAATCTACAGCGTTGTACAAAATATCTTCATGACAGACCTGTCAGAACAGTTTTGACATCTAGCAGTTTTGAGATATCTCTCTGTCACTTGTTGGCCTGTGCTGACTGAGCAGTGAAGCCTGGGGAAAGGAGGGGTACTTTTCTCACCATAGTGTGACCAGGATTGGAAAAATATGCTTGATGGGTGGAAGAGAGATATTTTTGGGTCCCTCAGGCGAGACACTGCAGGGACAGCGGGGGTCTGTGAAGTACAGGACACTCACTAGCCTGTCCAGCCAAGCTGTCAGGAAGCGAAGGAGGGTCATGGACCTACTGGCCCAGCGCGTGGGACCCTGCTTCACACTCAGCAGTCACACCGCAGGAAGGCTGACATAAACAGGAGCTGTTTGCTCTGGGTCTGAAACGATGCAGTTGTTACAAGACATTTCGCACGGAGCTCTGCTGAAATGGGCAGCCCCAACATATGAGCTGTAGTGAAGTATAATCTGTGTGCCTTTGTGCAAAATAATAATGATAACAACAAAATAAAAATGTTGTCTTTGCTCTGATGTACAGGTTGCAGCAACCACAACATATTCCATTCTATTACTCTGCTACTTACTATGCAATAAAGTAGACTTCAAACATTTTGTGGTGGCAATTAGGAACAAGACAGATGGCAGAAGCAAAGAGAGGTAGGCACGAGTAAGATCTGTGCTTCCTCTACAGCTCCTCCACTTCCTTTGCAAAGGCCCAAATCAGCACTCAGCCACCAAGAGGTCCTGCACTATGCCTCACAATGGCAAATTCTTACACATAAATGGCCTTATTCAGACAGGCTTCCAAGCAGCTGGTACGATTCACTCAAGAAAATAAACATTTCCTTCAAATATTTTGATTGGCCGGCAGACAACGTCAATACCAGAGGCACAGATTACCCCTGTTAATAAGAGGAACAGCCCTGGGTGGAGCTGAGGAGTGGGTAAGGCAGGGGCTAAAACGGGGAGAGGAGGTGGCTACGTCACGGATAAGAGTTCTGGGGTGGTGCCAGTGCAGTTTGGGGAAGACACAAATAAACACATGTGCTGCATTTGAAGTGCATACGTAGATGAAAGGGGGAGCTGAAAAGATTTTTGAGCCAAAATGGCATCCATCCTCGTGACTCCGGATCCAGCAACGCCTCTGAGACATGTAATGTGCCTGCCGTAATGAAGCATGTCATTGAGACACAGTGAATGCTGGTCCTTGTGCTGGCTTCCTGCTTCACTCAGGCCTTAGGCGTTGCAACAGGGAGAAAATGTGAGTGAGCAACGAAGAGAAAAAGAAAGACGCCAGCAAGGGAAGGAGAGAGAAAGAGAGCGTGTTAGAGAGGGGAGGAACACGGCCTTGGCTGGGCTATGTGGGACATTTGATATGTCTTTTGAGCCCTCACTTATAACATGAGCAAAAACAAACACATGGACTGAAAATCTTATGTTCTCTTTGAGGACTCAAAAGAAACTGTTCATGGCACACGCAGAGTCTGTGTAATTGCTGAAAAGCAAAGCAGACTGACTCTGATGTAAAATTATTACTTATTTAAACAGATGTGTTTGGTAAAAACAACAACCTACTCCCACTAGTTTTTTCTGCTAGAAAGCAGTTTCAAAAGATTATTTTTTTGATTATCCATCTCTGGAGCACAAGAAGATGGTAACCACAGTTGATGCTTTTTGGAGCCTTTACAAACAAACCTTTGTAGGAGCTATTGATGAATTATGTAAATAATGTAGTTCAGAAGTAAAACAGAGTGCCCAAAGAACTGATCAAGATTCCTGCTCATTTTGGCTGCATTGTCCTCAGAGAACCAGCTTCCTGCTTGGGTTTGGCAGAATCAGTGTGAAACTCAACCAGAGTCCAACTCAAAAGTCCAAATCCCCAGCTACCTGACAGTGTCAATTTCCTGTCTCACCCGCGCGTCTAATTGGCTGTTCGTGTCATTCTCAATGTGTGAATTAGTATGAGCAGCAGTGGTTATGTTCCACCTCGAACCTGGGGGGCCAGCCAGCTTGTTTATGTGGGGTAAACAGTGTGGTCACTGTGGAAGAAGCAGGAGGGGCATTGCTGCATTAACTTGGTCCTCTATCAAACAGGACCTTCTTGAGTGAAGTCCAGTCCAAAGGCCGCAGCCTAAACATACTGAGTGAGAGGGCCAAAGCACAACTGCAGAAGATATGTGCCAGTTATGCAAGAGGAAGCTTGAGGTACCAACACTACACCAACAAGAATTCTCAGGCACACACACATGCACAGACGCACACACTTTTGGGCCCTCATCAAAGCATTTAGCACTCATCTTGATGGCGGAACGTTATGCTACTATCTGATATTCATCTTCAGAGGGGAACACACAGGTGTTGGAACAAAAAACATGTTAAATGATACCACCTCAAAAGTTCCTGGATATTTTGGGATGATTAATGTTTGCACTTCTGTTTCTTTTTTTCTCTTTCTTTAAGTTAAAAGAGACACTTTTGTTCCCTCTGTTTGCCAAGAGATTTTTAAGTTTATATTTTCAGTAAAACTTAAGTGCACTTTAGTAGGATTAGAAAAAAAATCCTTTTCACTTTGGTGTTTGTTTTTCTTCTTGTGAGAGTAGAAATAATAGTAGATTTATAATATAACATCATCACAAGACTTTAAAGAACTGATTAATTTAATTTTGAAGAAGAAAAAAACTTAGAAAAAAACCTGCCACCCACAGACACATAACAGATACATATGTAATTCAGTTGAGGTTTAAAAACCAAGATAACAATTTAGTACTTGATTGTCTAAATGTCAGATTTGCTTGACTAGACTAGTTGAAACACACACACACACACACACACACACACACACACACACTCCCTCCGCCCTTGTTAAGAATGATTCCACATGTCTAGCAGGCTTACCTGTGGCCACAGAAGAACAAAAACAAGCAGTGAATGCAGCGTCTGCCAGCGCGCAGGAATCCTGTCACTGCATGCACTGTAATGAGCTCTTAATTACCCTGTCTGTCTGGAGCGCTAAAGGAGAACTTGCAACACTAGCAGCAAACTGTGCATGTGTGTATGTGTGAGTGTTTTTTGTTTTTGATGTGCCCAGAGTGCAATTGTGTGCGTGAGTGTGTGAGAGAATTAAGAATCAGCATTATTGAGCAGATGTCTGGAGACACGTCCTGTTGACATGAAAACTGAGACAGTATTTCATAGCTCAGACAACAAAATGAAGCAAGGAGGCTTTAGGAGGAGATGACAGTGTATTTTCTTATTTAGTCGTCATCAAGGGGGGAAAATGCAAGGTTCCAGCCATGGATGATGGAAAACATCTTTTGTAACAGTGAGACAAGAATCCATTTAATTATAACGTGTTGATGGGTGATCCATCACCCGGTAATGCTCAAACAAACAGGCCCTGGGATTTAAAGTATCTACAAAATACAACAGTGTCGGGCGAGGCTGCCAAAGCAGAGCGAGTGCGCTGTTGACATGTAAACACTTCCCTGTGTCTCTGAATGGGATTTACTACAACAAGCCTATTTTTGTTTGAGCTTTACTTGTAAATCTGTAGTGTTGCTGTCTTTGTGTGCTTCTACAAGAACAATGTGTGTGATATCTGCCGCCGCACACATTTCCAGTCTGCTGCTCAGACAAACCAACAGATAGACAAGGTGGGAGGGAGAAAAAGGCCCTCTGCCCTATTATTTAATTATTTTACCACTCTTGCCCTGCGGTATGCCGTCATGAGGGTAATACCGCAGATTAAGGTGTGTGGTTTTTACAGCCCTTCCTCTTGTCTGCCTCATTCACACACGCTTATAGACGGCTTCCAGACACTGGCTGCTGTAACGTGAAGCTCCAGGCCTTCACTTTCTGACAGCTCCAGCAGATGTTAATGTGTTGTGTCTGCTCCCTGTGTATGTACTGTTTGTGTGTGTGTGTGTGTGTGTGTGTGTGTGTGTGTGTGTGCTTAAACATCACAGGTCTTTAGAGCTTGGCAAGTCTGACAATCTAGTTCTTTCCCTATCCCTGTGCACAGCAGACAAGAGCAGAATAAGAGCTACTCTTTTGCTGTCCAGACCAAGTCACTGCCTTTCTTTATATGTCCACAGATGCATAAGTTACTAGCCAGAAACTTAGCTGCAGATGCTGTTTTTTATTCATGGACAACATGTAATGCTGAAATCACTTGTTGGTCGATAAAACAACTGCAGTCACAAAGGCTATATCCTGTCCATGCATCCTTAGTCTAAAAAAGTCTTGAATTCATGTACCTAAAATTAAGGCCTTAAAATGTCTTAAATACATTGGAAATGTTATATACTGGTCTTAAAAGTGGGATCTGCAGGAACCTTTGGTTACTGTTTGTAAACATAGCATCCTAACTTGTGCACTGGGCGCGCTGTGATTGGCTGGCCTATACTCTGCCCAGAAATGTCAACCAAAACATCAACATAACAGGCAGGAGACAGGGTTGAGGCAGATGCAGACAATTACACACATATCTAGAGCAAAGGACACATTAGCAGGATTATTTCATCAAAAGCTGACAATTTAATTTTTGGACAAAATCCTGCAGACCCTACCTTTAAATGCATCACTCAAAGGTCTTAAATTTGTCAGTGCAGGACTAGTTTATGTTTTATTTATGTTTTTCTTTTTCTTCTTTCTGCAGAACTTTTTGATAAGGTGTGGGTGTTGGCATTTTCTTGCTAGCTGCATGCTAGCTGGCCAGCCTGTGACTATGGGTAAGTGCAAATTTATTGAGGGCTGCAAGACGTCTGTAATAAAGCAGGATCCCTCAACTATTGCCGATATTAATTGTATTTTTGTCTTAAATTTCATTCGAGGTGGCGTTAAAAAGGTCTTAAAAAGTCTTAAATTTAATGTGCTGAAACCTGCAGATTCTCTGGTGCTGTGATAAGGCTCCAGCATTTGTTTTCAGCCGTCCAGCCTTTATTGCTAAAATGACTGACTTGTTTTCTCCTTGGCACAATCTATGCAGGTGAAAATCAATGTCAACAGTAAGTAAATCATGGGCAGGCGACCCTGTGTTCCCCAACAGTCAGCTGTTAAGTGAGCTTTTATTGGTGACTCAGTGCTGTCTAAGCTAAGCATAAGGCCAAACACCAGAGTAAAGCCGTGATACATGCTGATAGAGATCCTCCCACACATGGCTGGGAGCTCTAAACAAGCCCTCTTATGCCCAACAACATGCTGATACAAAGGTAATAAGATTCATTAGCTAGCATGAGAACTAGAGAGTGGGTGGGTGGGTGGGGAGGGCACACAATCTGTGTGTGTGTGTGTGTGTGTGTGTGTGTGTGTGTTTGTGTTTAGTCTGCATGCACCCAGACATGGCATTCTGTTCAAGGGATATGACATATGACGGAGAGTGAACACTCATCCTCACCCCAGCCATCACCCACGCAGCTGTCCACAGAAAACACACATATACACACTCACATGCACACACCTCAGTCTGCCCCCTCTTCTCCCCCCTCACATTCAACCTGCCTGGGAGTGACGCTATTGCCAAAGTAACAGGCAGCTGTTAAATTCCTAAGGTTGTAGTGTATGTACGTGTGCTCATGCAGAGGCCAGCTTCAGCACCGGTTGGCAGCACCCACCACTCTGCCCGGCCACAAACTCAACCCTGCACACTGTGGGGCCCGAACCCACCGACGCAGGGCATTCAGGGACAGAACAGGACAATACATAACGTCTCCCTGGTAAATGGAGCAGAATCCAAAAGAGACGCTAGTTCTGGAAACGCATGAACTCAGGAAAAGCTTTTGATTCATGTCTATTCTGGTGAAAGGACACGTTGATATGCACTAGATTTAATTTTGAAACAGCATAGCCATGGATGAACCACCAAGATATGTTTGTTCAACAAAAAAGTTATTGACCCCAAACAATACTTATCAATGTAAGAAACTTTACAGTAACAGCAATTTGGTGAGAGAAATGTTGGTAACTAGATGTCAGATGTGTCAGGAGTCCTTACCTTGTGTTGAGCTGAGGTGGGTTTGGTGAATAGGACGGGGTTGGTTGTTAACAGCACCTATGCGCATACCTCGCTGATAGCGCTCGATCTCTGACAGCCGATCCGAGAACTGCATCTTCTGCGGGTCCTCTATCTTTACTCTGTGCCCTAAAACACCAACGTGGAGAAAAGAGGTAAGAAAGAAATTAAGAACTTTCAAATGTACCACCTAAAATGCACAACACTTTACATTTCCAGAGGTAAAATAACAGTGAAAACCTATGACCAAGAGTCCACTTGGTAAACTATCCATATCCAAAACTTATTTAAGGAGAAGGGGAAAAAAAGTGAGAAATAAAATTTGAGACTTGGGCTGTAAAGACCATAAATACCCACATTGCATTTCCCATTCACTTAGAGTGAAACTATTCTGGGGGTAGTGAAACGCTGTCACCGTGTTTTCAACTACCAAATACAAAAATATTATTTGAATGTTAGCAGACCTTGAAATACATGGACTAGACACTAAGTGTTACCCACTCTGCACCTGCTGGTGCGTCATCTGTAGATAACAACAGAATGAGTCTATGAGAAAGTAAATGCTTGAGGAATGCTGATTTTTTTCTGACCTGTCTTACAAAAAGCAAGCTATGAATTGTGACATCAAGTTTTTCTTAGATCTGACAAAGTGTTAATTATCCCGCAACTTCACTTTAAAAACAAGACAGTGGGTAGATCAACTCTGCTAAACCACCCCTCTCACTTACACCCACTCACACATATTCAGGTCTTGCTGAAACAGCACTTAGTCATAAGGAAACATCCAGACAAGATTACCAGACCATGGAGTCATCAGTTTAGAGCATAACGGATGAAAACGTGAATGAAAGTGAAAGAAAATAGGTATGGGAAGCTTGTGTAAGGGTCAGTGTGACTGTATGTGTGATTGTGCAGGTCTGGTAAAAAATCAACTCTGAGTAAGTATGTGCTTCCTGCAGCATCTCTTTATCCAGCCTCAGCAAACTAACCAAGAACACTTAGCACCCTCCCATCTAGGGAAATGGTCAAAAACAACGGTGATTATTCCTTTTATGTAGACACAGACATGTACTCACAGATGCACATAAACATACATAAACATACATGCACATGCTCTACACACACCTTAAATGTCAGATGTGAGTCCGGATGAGGGCTATGCCTCTAATGGGAGGAAGACATTTTAATGTAACTATCAATGCACCAAAACTGTGTGTGTGTGAACCAGCATGTATACATTCTGTGGTTTTCTCCCTGGCATCTCTACAGAGTTGCCTAATGTGGAGTAATGGCTGGATTTGAATATTTTATCACTATATAAAGGGGGCAAGGCAGACGGACTAATATGGATTTTGCCCGTCCCTTTTCTCCTCTGACCCATGGGCAATATATCTTCCCTCTGAGGCTGACCCATGGGTAAAGTTTCCTCTCGTTTACCGCTCTGTCCATTTGTTTGTGCCCACTACCTCCCCTCCGTCCTCTCTTTACGAACTATATAGAAATATCTTGCACTGAAAGCCCCCCACACATGTATATGCATGCTGGGCGCCCACTGATTCACACACAACTTCTTCTCATTTGCAGGCCTCAGAAATTCAAACCCCACGTCCTACAATTTGGTACTCTTCCACCTCCACATGAACCATGATACTGCTATAAATGTCTTACTTAAGAGAAAGACATGTTCATGACCAGTCTGTCTTGTTGGCTAAGACATAACTGTAGCTGCTCTCCATCATATAACACAACAAAGGGACATATGTCTTTGCATGGGAATCCACCAGTTTGTTCCATGCTTTAACACTCATAGTCAAAGTTGTCACACTCAACACTGTTTTTTTTTGTTTCGCACTTCTGTGTTGCCTGTCTGTCTTTTTTTTAAACTGTAATGACCTGTGTTCTTTCTCTCTCTCAATTTCTCTCTCTCTCCCCCTCTGACTCTCACTCACAGACAGCACCAGGTACAGACTCCAGTACCCACACAGACACTGTAGCTCTTGTCTAGTTTGGGCTGGTGTGGGGGCTACCAGGGGAAGCAGCCCTCCAAATATAGCCTATATTTGTGTCCTTGTGTAGTTATTAAGAGATTTACACCACCTCAAACGTTTGAGGTCAGAGAGATGATGGCTCTCTGGTTGGAAAAAAATACAGAATGTAGGAAAAAAAGATAATTGCTCAGTTTTATAGGGCAAATGATGGTCAAGATGAGTTATGGTTCGTAAGCGATGAAAGTAATCATCAAGCTATCCTCCCAACACACACACACACACACACGTCTACCATTCAGCACTAGACACTGAAAACTCCAAGTGAGGATCTCGTGGCCTGCTGAAAGTTTTTGAGACCACTAAACCACCAACCACCGATCAGTGAGCAGCAGAAGCTTCGTTGCATGAGGCCTGGTGCTCACTGATCCTTGACTCTGATGGATTTAAATAAATCTGTCAGAGGGGCAGCACTCTTGAATACATTTATTTAGACAATACTATGACAGTACCAAACAGAAAAATCATACGAAGCCTTCAGTATTTATCTGCATTTATTTATTTATTTAGTTTTATATCTTTCTTTATTATTATTGTTTTTTAATCTGTTTAAAGGAAACAAATTCAATCTCTTCGGGGAAAAAAAAACAAAAAAAAAACAAAAAAAACAAAAAAACAGATTAATGAACAACAAAGAGTGCACCAGATAAATCAAATCTGTCTTCCAGTTAAACTTCGTGTTAATGCGCTCTGTTTGGCCAGTTGACCCTGTCCAAAGCCACAGCGCGTCTGCTCCAACCACCAAAATTTGACATCCAGTGGAGGGCCAGGGGCCAGAAAGGTACCGGCACTGTACACCACCCCCATTTTAAAGGGGTTTCTGTGGTTGGATGAATATTTTATGTGTCAGGGTGCACTTAGGAGAGAATACCCTTGTTTTTTCTCTCTATGATATCATAACCACAAGATAGAGCTGGGAGATGGGGACCAATGCACACATGAGGCCTAAACAGCAGCGCTCAATATGCACCAAGAGTCGAGATGGATGGTAAAGGTTGCATGTTTACTAGCCCCCTCTCAGAGAAGTGGTTGCTTCATCTGAAAGCATTATGGAAGTCTACGAAGAACGAATAAAATGCTGGATATAAAATGTCTGGTATTAACGATGTACTGAGAGGCTGTGGCTGTGTTTTGAAGGAATGGGTGTGCCATTCTTTGCCTCGCTTTGTTTAGTGTGCATGTGTGTATGTGCCTTTTTATTTCCTGACAGTGTTTTTTTTCTTCACCACAGAATTACTTTAGATGATGCTGTTTTTTCATTTGTTCTCATGCTTTCAAGCACATAGATGGGAACTGAAAACTGAAAAGAGCAGTTATCTTAGCTAGACCACGTGAACAACAAACTATTACAGATTTTCCCCAGCTTTCTGTTCACGAACCCTGTATCATAACAACATAAAACAGCATTTGCTCAGTGAGTAGATAGCAAAAGGTCTTAGACACTAAAGCTACAGTTACATGAACACCCAACACGACCTGTCTCCTTCCTTGTTTCCTCTCACTTTTCCTCTTCTCTCCTCATTCTCTCTGTCTGTTTGTGTCTGCCTCGGCTGAAAGAAAGAACATGTGTTCCCGTCCAAAGGGAGATGCATTAAACACAAGCTCTCTTTAGTAAAGGGCTGAGCACTTTTCAGGGCTGAACTGAAACTCTATATGGATGGCAAAGGGCAATACGTGCTTTGGACCCAGACCAAGTCTGCTCTGAATATATTTGAAGTGTAAATATTTGTATTGAATGTATAAATGGACTTGATAGGCCACTGATAACAGACTTGAACTGACTGCAGGTATCATGCTTAAAGTGAAGCCTGTGTAAGTATGCTGTAGGATTACATGCAAAAATGTCTGGGCACTGCATGACGCATGGTTTGTTATGATGCAAAGAGTTTGGTGACAACAACAACAACTGTCTTTCTGAGTGGGCTAGGGTGTGCTTGAATGAGCTTTTTGTTTAAGATTCAACAATCAACACAACTAGCTGTTTTCTGGGGTAATGAAAGCCTGTGTTTATGTTTAAAGACAACAAAAGTAGAGTGTTGAAAGGAACGGCATCCTTATCTGACTTTTCAAATCTCAAAGCAAGATGTGGGTCGACAGTTGAACTCGCGCTGCAGCGAAGCCGACTAGCCTGCAAATACGTTTCCGTTTGCCTTCAACAGACGCTGGGACGTTTCAACATCTGTTGAGCTTAGTCTTTTACACCTGTCTTCCTCTTCCTCCTCTCAAGCAGACCTGAACAGCCTGCATTTTCGTTCCCACCCTGCTTCTTTCCGCTGCTCTTTCTCATACTTCTCTTTTTTGTTCTATTCACGGCGTCTGCTCAGAAGTGTCTCTACTGAAGTGTTCTTGGCACTGTGGTTCCCGGGCCACCAATCACTCTGTTGGTATTTACAGTGGAACAAATCAAAGTTCTTGTTTTGAGGCTGGCCCAGAAGGATGTGGGTTTCACCCTTGGCTGGTGATTTTGGCTGTCTTGTCTAGACCTAAATGACTTGATGCCTGTCGCTCGTGGAAATTTACACTTCTTTACACTCTTTTTGAAAACCTTTTAGTATTAATGCTTTGGCTTAAAACATCTTTTCTACATTGCTGATGTTTTACTTATTTCTTTGGACTTCTGACTTTGTGTAGGCCTCCAAACTGAGTGAAGAGGGAGTTTGTAAAAAGTTGATTTGAGTTTTCATCAACAAAAACGTGCCTATTATGATGGTCACTAAACCTCTGACCATAGATCAGATCCTTCAGGCATGTGCATTAGTGTCTCTAGGGACAAGTTCAGTGTGAAAATCCCCCTCACAAGGCCTGAAAACAAGCTGCTCACAGCGGAAGTTGCTACATGAGACTGTTTGAGCAAAGAGTGCAGCCTTCCTTTTCTGATAAGAGGATAAAGCTCTTGTAGTGTGTCTGTGTGTAAGTGAAGGCAGGGCCGACGCAGTGCCACACAAAGACAGCCTCGCAGCAAGGCAGGTTAAGGCAGGCTAAAGGAGTGAGGGGGTGCTAAAATAAGGGCAAACGCACCCGGATTTTTCTAACAATGCAACAAGACCCATAGCACATTGAGAGCAATCATCCCTCTTTTGTCCCGCCATCCTCTGTACTCTACTCTGTGTTTTCGTGTGTGTTTGTGTGCGTGTGTGTGTCTTGTGGTTGGGAGTGAAGGCGTGTGGGGTTGATATGAGCTGGGCTGTTTTTCAGGCCTTTTTGGCTGCTTGCCTGTCGACTTTGTAGATTTCTCAGAGCTGCTGCTTCTGTTGGTGCTTTTGCCTTGTTGAGGAATTAAGGCAAATTTGGCTCCGCTCACAGATCATGTTAAAGCAAAGAGCTTCTTTAGATGTGTGTTATTTTAGCTTATATAGTAAAGGTTTTCAAAGCCTGTGTGCACGGTTGCCTGTGAGAGATTGTTTTATTGTTCTGCGCATGGGGAAAAGGTGGTGGTGGGGGGGACTTGCAAGGCTGTGTGAACGGAAAGCAAGTTGACACATACATCAATGTAATGGCAACAGATGTGTCAAACGGCTGCGCGTTCACACCTCTGTGATAGCAAAACTGACACATATTAATTTGCCCCAAGTGTGTGCTTGCCTCAAATTATGCACAACAAAAATCACACTCACAGACTTAAGAAGATATGTGATATTCCATGCAGGTTGAAAAATGATGATGGTGTGATTATTTTGCTGGGTGGGCATAAACATAATGTAATTTTCAGTACTTTCTCTGGAGGTATCATATTAGTCGACAGCTGCAGTACTATCGAGGTTATATAAACTGACTGCAACTTTTCTTTCATGTTTTCAGTCTATTTTAAAAAGCCCAGCTTCTCCAGCAGAGGATTACAACCTTCTCCACTCTTGGAAGCAAAAGAAAGAACCCACTGCACCTATTATTTGTTCACTGTTCCCAACCATTAAGGTCTGAAGAAATAAATATCCCAAACCACTGGTTGATGGTACACAGTGTCTTTTCCAGTAACCAGCAGGTGCTGGTACACACACCCCCACCCCACACACATGCATGCACACACACACTTCACCCCAGCCACACTGCTCTGACACAGAAGAGAGTGTATTGTATTATTGTGAAAATACAGCCAGTGTTAAAATACTCCACCACTCATGGCCCATTTATTTTTCTAAATGCAGAACAGAAATTTGATTGAATTATGGCTGAAAGGTTGTAATGGCTCCCTCCTGTATGGGTTATTGTAAATAAGAAAGGGTAAGCACACACTGAGTGGGAATTTGACTTCCTTTCATAGGTAAGTAAACAGGAAAAACGCTTGGTTGCTGAGCTTGGACGCCAAAGTGTAGGAGGTAGTCAGAGAGCAAGAAAGAGAAGTCGTGTTGGCTTTAGGAAACAACTTCAGTGGTTCCTTGAACATCCTGCTGTTTCATCTCATAAGAGTATAAATGAGGTGGAAATTTGGGTCTAATGAAATGCTTCTCACCCTGAAGCTAATGTACATATCTAACAGTCATCAAGGGGCCTGAGGACGGTACGTTGTGCTGTTTGGAATTGTAAAACACGGTTCTTCTTTCTGCTTTTAGCAAAGATGTAAGAAATGATGGAGAACCATGCAAGACAGACAAGAAAAATGTGTCTTTGATGGGTTAGAGGTTGTTTATTCTGTTTCCAGATTGCACAGAACGTGTCAGTGAGAGCAGAGGGTGGTCAAAAACTTCCCCTTTAATCCTTTATCAATCCTCCGACAGGACAATTTGGTTTTATTAAAGGAATCTCTTGTCTGTCCCACCTCTTTTAATGACTACAACAGCCCCTCATTAATTCACGTCTAATTTAAATCTGTCTTGCAAAAATGATTAACAGTAGTGTGTCACTACTAGAGTCTCATACTTAGACGCCTTGCGTGACTACTGGGGGAAACTCTCGGTCACAAGCCTCAGACCTCAGAATGTGGCGAGTGTTTTTCCCCAACACACAAAGTCCTCTCTGAAATCTGTCCAAACCTATTCAGTGTGCACTGCTGCATTCCAGTGGATTTATCAGTTAACCAATATTTGCTCTACGTCTAATCACTGAGGCTAAGTGTGATGCGTCTGTAGTGACCCCGGGGAAAGAGAACGCCACAGTTGATGGATTCAATTCGCTGGAGACGCCACACTGACATTTCTCTGAAAAAGTCATAAAATACTAATTTTATCTGCTAGTGGTGTTAAGCCAGCCTATTTTCTCTTCAGAAGCATAAATTAGGTGGTCATGAGTTTGATTACAGAGGCCAGCCACTGTCTCTGGATGTGTGTGTGTGCGTGTGTGTGCATGCGCAGGCCACTATGTCTCCAGGTCACAGATCCAGTTTAGCTGAGCTATTAGCAGTCAGGAAAGCACCCAGCATGAGACATGCCAGCATTTTCCCCTCCCCTGGCACTGATACACCTGTAGGCCTTTCTTTCAAAGACACCCATCTCCATTTTCAAACATCAAAGATGCCTTTGAGCAAGCAATTCGCACTGAGGGTGAGCCTTTCATGTCATTTGTGGAGCATGGGCGTGGCCCGGGCTGACTTAAAGCGATGGATGCACCTGGCAGGTGTACGAGCCGAGCACGCACACGCAAATACATACGCATCAACACACATGCTATCTTTTTGTTGACTTTACAGAGGGACTGCAATATCACAGGAAAAATAACACAGCAAATGTCATTGTTTGTCTATTTGCATACTTTGTACAGTCTGTGTGCCAAATGCAAATACAATCAACCTGCCAAGTTTAACGTGCACCCCCAGCCACCCTGACTCCCCCCACACCCGTCATTCTCCTCCTGGAGCTGTATGAACACACCCAACAGAGCAAATAAAGGCAACAAAACACGACAGTGCTTGTGTGATTTTGTTGGGTGTGTGGGCCCATGGGTGGGAAGGTGTATTAGGCCAGCCCGAGTGTAGGCAAGTATTGCATGTACACCGTATAATGGTGTTAGCGGTTAGGGTGTATTCATGTGTATCATTTTCAATTTTCAACATACAAATTGCCACTTTGACCTGACTTAGGCTTGCATATCCACTACAACAATTTCTGTTTCTACAGGTGGGCCATAAGTTTCCATCGATAGGAAAATGTATAATCTAAAATTTATTTTTCTTTGTTTTGTATCTGTCTTTATGTTACAGATACGTCAGAAGATGTGTTTGATTTTTTTGGGTTATCTTTGGGGCCATAGTGTATCAGGTGCAGATGTGAGACAAATCATCTCAAAGAACATGTCACCAATGCCATTACAGGCATTACCTCAACTGTGCCAATGCAAGTTCATCAACAGTGGGAAACACTCATTAATATGCATTTTCAAAATAGTGGAAATCATATAAAGCAAATTATACAAATGAATTTCCATCATAAAATATTTGTTTTTCCTATGTATGAAAACATATGGCCCACCCTTTATATCTCTAACGTTGATCCACAGAGCTTTATATTTAAAAAGTACACACACAAGAATCTTTATTTATTTTTCAGAGGTGACTCTAGTTAACTCTGATTGAAAAATTGCTTTGGGAATAAGGTCAGATACATGTGTTAGATTGTGCACTTGAATTTCAGCATGGTCACCATCATAATTTGCTCACAAACAGATAAAAGCTGGTTTTTAGATATTGATACATACATTCCCTCACCTCAGTTTGAAAGTAAAACATTTTCAACTTTTTCTCTACATGTCTTAGTTATGAGAAACTGCTTTGTTTTTTTCTTAAATTAAATCAAATGCTTGTAGGCCCATTAACTTTTCAGGCTCTAGAACCCCCCCTGCCCCCAATGGCAAAATAATTTCGAGACATCTTTTCAGTATCTTAAAGTAAGTCAGGGTACTGTTGATCTCTCTTGCAGGCTGACCTGCAGTGAGTTCATCTTTTTTATTTCTGGTTGAGTGATACAGACTAACAGAGTGCCCCTCCTTCATGGGTAAATAGGCTGAGGCTGATGTCATGTTCGAGTGAGAGAGTGAGAAGTGCACCCAAAATATAGTCACCCCAACGGTGGTATTAGGTGTGTGTGTGTGTGTGTGTGTGTGTGTGTGTGTGTGTGTGTGTGTGTGTGTGTGTGTGTGTGTGTGTGTGTATATATATACTTTTTTTCTTTCTTTTTTTTCTGCGAGATGAGTATTTAGGTGGGGTTTTAACACATGCGTTACCACCTTTTGTTTTCATGTTCTCTTTCTGTGGAATCGTGACACCTTAGAAACAAAAAACATAAAGTTAAAATGGCTGAGGAGGGTATGATGAGAAAACCAAAGTTATTACACTGGGCATTCATGCTTTCCGATAAAATCTCCTCAGAAACAGAATGCCGTCACTATGTGGTTTATGACATTCACACTTGTATGCAGGTATGCAAGAATACATTAGTGTTCACAGGAGACTGTGTATGGGGCATCTATCTGGAGCATGGAGCTCTTTGTTATGTTGCTTCAGGCAAGGCACTGCTGCCGTCCTGTCCATCAGGTTCTCCTGACGAGATCAGTAAACATTAATAAAACCTTCTCCCTCCTGTGCCAAGTTCTTCCACGGCTCAGCTGGCAGCCATGCAAATGCAGGCTCTGTACAAACAGCTTGCAGTCTCATACAGGTAGGCCCTGCAGTCTGCCAGCTTGTGGACAGGTGAGACCAACGAGGCCAAGTCTGCCTTCAGGCTGTCTGCAGCCAGCAGCGTGTGTCATTGGTATAAAACTGGAATGGGATATGGGAATGAAAAAAATACTGTTAGTTTTATGTGTTGGCATAAGCACCCCTCTGCTTTGGCTCCAGATATTGCTCAGCCAATATGGTGTCTTGTGGTTAAAGAGAATGTGATTATTTTTTATGACCCTAATAATGTCTGAATGGTGGTGGTGTGTGTGTGTGTGCTGGGACATGACTTATATTTTACTCTTGAAATGTGCTTGTTTTTTCATGTGAAAACCCCTCTATTGCACTATCTGTATCTGTATACAATGATCCCATCAAACACTTAAATCTTAATCTTTGATCTGACAACTTACTTAAACAAACATGATGAGCATTAGGAATGTAATAGTTTGATGGTTTCAGCTTTTTTGAATCTCCTGGTCAACACAGAATCTATTTTAACAGCAGAATAAAAGAGACTTAGTGTTTTAGCAAGCCTAACATCAGCACAGATCTAACAATCTATGACTTCAGGGAGTGAAGCTAAAGAAAGTCCCAGTTGGTATATTGGAATCATACTCAGATGCTTTTTTAAATCAGCCTTTGCAGAAGTTTATTTTCTGTCTTTCTGTGAATTCCCTCTCAGCACCGTGAAACAGAGTTTAATGGGGCCTTAAATTCTTTCTGCCCTATATTAAACAGTGTCACTTTATAGCACCCAGCGCCAGTGCAAAAGTAGCACGGCCAATCTGACGCCTCAGCTGAAGACTTGACAGACAGATGGTAGACAGCCTAAATGTAGACGGTAATCTCAGCAAGAGAAACTTGTGAAAGCACTTGATGATGCATTAATGCACAAACACTATTTATTTTCTATATAGAATAACATATTCTAATTAAAAGAATTTAAACATACACATATACACACACATATGCAATGTTTAGTACTATCTTGTTCCCCCCACCTTTGCAGGCCCCATTCTTTTTACTGTCTCTTCAAATAGCATCCAGCCTGGGATGGAGTGTGTGATATTCGCTCTCCATATCTCCCTCAGCCTCTGCCATGCACTCCCTCCTGGCATTACCTTCTTTTCCTTTAGCTATGTTCTGCTATGACTGTGCTACATCCACCATGTCTCGACTATTCCCCTCCACAGACACAAGCACGAGGCAAAGACAAACATATGTGCCATACAGAGGCCTCTAAACCCTGCACATCATAAAGACAATCATATAATTTTACCCGTCAGCTCCATCCTACCTTGTGCCCATTATTAAGTCATGCATGCATGCATGCACAAACGCCACCAGTCCTTAGCCTCTGACTTATCTAAGTATTTCAGTCCCCTGCATTTCTTCACACCAGCAGGTTTAAACCACATGAGAACAGTGGTGCTAACAGCTTTAGCACACCCATCCTCCCTGCCAGCGAGAACAGCAGCCGGAGTCTGCCCTGTGTTAAATCAACGAGCCACTTATGTGGTCAGTCAGGTGCAGCCCCTCTGACCAGCACTAGAGGAGGCAGGGGTGAGAGGGGGAGAAAGAGGAGGGGAGGGGGCTGAACTGAGCTGAGCCACCTGCGGCTTGGAGACTCACTCAGCCTCACTAAGTGGTCTTGGGTTATGCGTTAATATGCTTTACAGTTTCCTCTAACTGGGCCCTTCCTAGTGCTCCTGCTGCTGCATGCAACCACCCACACATGCTGGTGTATGCACAGAATGCATCATCTTAATTGGGTGGCACAAATAAATGCACTGTTTTACAGAAATCCTGTAAACACCTAGAAACTGCTTCAAACCAAACGAAACCAAAGGTCTACCTGGTTTTGTTTTTCAATCCTTAAACCTCAAAGAAATGCAGAGGTGACTGGATTCATACATGTGATGCAAAAGCTTTTTAAGTCACACAAAATGATGAATGTGGAGAAAACAAACATAAATGTCAGGCCTTATCTTTAAATCAGTCAAAAGGCCCCTAAAACATGCAGACTGACAATCACTGCAGGCTACTTTCAAAAGAAGGATTAAATGCTTTAACAAATTGCTGCTCAAAAAAAAGAAAAAAAAATATCGTGGTGAGTGCGCATGTGTGCGAGTTCATCTACTCACTGCGTGGTTCCCGTGGGCCGTCCACGGTGACTTTGATAGCCCGGTGGTAGGTGGCCACTTGGGGCGGTCCGGTGAAGACGGTGATGGTCAGGGTGAAGCTCTTTCCTGCAGTGCACACAAACATGCTCTTAGATTTATGGAGGTCGTTTCACTGCACGTCATAAACGGCCTTTCTTTTAAAAAAAAAAATCTGTGACTTTTTTTTCTCTTGATCCAACAAAACCTCGCTTGTTCAGCTTTAAATCAGCGCCGGATTTTGTCCCGCTGCAGTCCATGAATTAAGGATAGAAGCAGACAGAGACCACCGCTTTTGATGGCCTGACTGCGTGTATGATTCAGATTATTGAGAGAATCTGTTCCAGATTCCCAAGAAGAGCTTACAGCGATAGTTTTAATGTTCGACAAGGAAGGATCTTGCTCCCATCTGCATCACAGTTCAGAGGAAAGACTCCAGCGCTGGTACAGAAAAGCATCATTTTGAAAAAGAAAAAAGAAAAAAAAAAGATCAGAGTCCTCGGGTGTGGTAAAACTGTAGTCATATTCAACCAAATTATGTTTTGGGAAAAAGACACTGATGAGGAAAAAAAAAACTGATTGGGCTGTGAATTTTTTTTGTTTGTTTCAGATGCATGTTATTTATCACTGATAGAGAAGTTTTGATTCAAGAAGCACGCCTGAGCAAAACTACGCATTAACAACATCACATCTCTGCAGGACAGAATTTTTGTGATTTTTTTTTTTTTTTGTTATTCTAAAAGTTGATAAATAGAAACCCACAATGAATACTAAATAGTAGGCTTTGAGGGTTTTTTTTTTCTTCCTGCGGTGAGCATTGTTTGACAAGAGTCGGGTGTTTTTTCATCATTCATCCCGTGGTTAAAGAAAATTACAGTCGCATCGCAACCGTTCACCGTGACGCAGGCCAGATGTTTCGGATGACACCCGTGGACGTCAGTTGGCAGAATGTGGGCACTCCACATACACATAGGCCTATACCTAAGTGATACCACATTTTCAATTTTTCTTTTCAGTAATGTGCAACAGAGATCAGGCCAAAAATTGGCAGAAAAAAATATATTTCAAAAGCTACATTTTAAAGGATCAGCGTTTCCAGTCTGTGCGTCTGTGCAACATATTTGATGCTTGAGACTTCTGACTTTTTTTTCAGATTCAAGAAAAAATAATAACATGCTGTCAGTTGTCAGTCGTTTCCCCACTTAGACTAAGAAATATGATCCGTGATATTATTATAAGCGCGTTTCCAAGTGTTGCTGAAAATGGAATAACAAGAAGTCAGAGCCAATTTATCCTGTGCATGTGTGCAGGTCTTTGTGTGTTTGTGCGTGGATTTGCGTGCGCGTGCAATAACCCGTGAACGTGTGTGTGTGTGTGTGTTTGAGAGAGAGAGAGGGAGAGAGGGAGAGAGAGAGAGAGGGATAGATGGAAAAAATCTGCGTACCCCGTCCACTCCTGCCCACGAAGCGCAGGTCGTTGAAGCGGGCCACCTGGTTCTTCATCACGGCGGAGGCATTCCTCAGCTCGGCCGAGTAGTTCTCGTCGTTTCCGGCCATCACGGTGACCAGAGTCCCGTCAGGGACATCACCGAGAGCCACCACCTATAACGGTACAGAGCTGGGGTCAGTCTGGATGAACCAAACCACAGTGCGCGTCAAACCAGCTCCGAAAATAGTACATGCCCTAAATTGACAAATCCACCTGTTTGTTAATGCATAGTTAAAAAGACTAGTACTGGAGAGAGATTTTTATAAAATAGACAGCATATAGGCAACTGACATCTAAGTGTATCAAAAAAAAAAGAGAGGGG
>RPOG01002195.1:54088-103426 GCA_008086565.1 Thalassoma bifasciatum | reverse complement strand
CCCAGAAACAAATCCCTCCTGCTGTCACATCTCCCTGCTTTCCCCCACCACAATCTTTCCCATTGCACCTCACCTTTTGTGTCCTCCCAAAGATCACACCTTAAAATCCATCCTGGACCCCCCCTCTCAGAGCCTTTGATTTTAAGATCCTTTGTTCCCAAATGTACCTCAGACGGAGAAGGTGTGAAACAAAGCCCCACCCCAGGATATAAGTTTGTGAGATTCCCTTCACTGGTGGTCATTTGGCATCCATACTGCTTGTGTGTTAACTGACCTTTTCTTTGCAAAGAAAATAAAACTATTGTCGGCCGGCAGAAGTCTTTATTTCATTCTTTACCAGAGTTGGGGAAAAACGGTATCCACATTACTTCTGTTAAAAAAGTAACTGAGTTACTGCATTGTAAAAATAATTAGTTACATTTAAAAGAAACTCATGAGTTACTTTTTGTTTCATCACTCACTATTGTTGTTGTGACAGTGTGAGAGATGAATTAACTTTGAACAGCATATCAGTTTTTTATCATGATGAAATGTGGAGAAACAATGGAACAAAGTAAAAATGTTTTAAAATGTTCACACTGTCAAGTTCAGCATTTGTACTGTCTTCAATAAACATACTTCACTGACTGTGTAATTTAAATAATTGTACCCTAAGCATAAAAAAATCCCAGACATCCTGACATGTTTAAATGACTTCAATAATAAAAATATTTGGTACATTTGACACTAACTTTGTCTCAAACCACTGAGCTCATCAGCATTAACTAACAATGGTTTATTCTCCTTTGAAATTAATTTAAATAATAATTAGTGATAATCAATTGTTATTTATTCAATCACCTTTCTAAATTATATAACTCCATTACTCCTTCATAAACTACTTTCCAGGGAAAGTAATAATTCCTTTAGTCAAAAATAAAGTCAGGTGTGTGTGCAGCAGACCAGCCACCTGCACAAACAACGTCCTAAGCACCTGAGGATAGGACCCCCACCACATTGGCCATAGGGAAGCCCAGAGGAACCTGGGGGGAAACCATAGCACCTGCATTATCATCACAACCCTGCGATAAACCCACAATACCAGTCACAATCCAAGAAAAGGAAAACAATTTCATGGTAGACACTGGAGTCACTTATTCATGCATCAATTCTAACAGTGTCCCCTTACCCCTCTCTGGTTCATCAATTAAGACTGTAGGTTTCTCTGGGAAAACCCAAATTGTCCCCCTCACTCTGCCAATACCCATGAGGATAGCCGGACAAACTGTTGTTGCCCCTCTTCTTTATTCTGACTAGACACCCATAAATCTGTTAGGACGAGACATATTGTGCTGCTTGAAAGACAAAGTGATGTGGACCACTGACGGCATCTGGTTAGATCTGCCTCCAGATCCCCATCAGTCATCCTCCACGATGATGTCAGCTTTAACTATGGAAAGCCCAAACACCACAACAGACTCAGCTGTATATTGGATCCGGCTTAAAGAAATGTCCAATCTGGAAAAGGAATGGAGCCAGTGGAAACTATGGATACAACAGCAGTTTGATAAAGCAAGGGAACCCAAGTCACCTCTACACTGCACTCTCCTGTATGATGAAAAACAAAACCACGAAGACTACGATGAATGCTGGCAAGACGTAATCAACAATAAACCATATTACTTAAAAGCCAACAACATTTACATTGGTCCTCAAGGAGCCGCTGCAGCTGTAACACTCCCACCTGAACTGTGCCCGTGGTTCTTAGCCTCTGATTTCACACCACACGAAACCCTTTTAGTAGAAGAAGGATATCATTGAAAAGATCTAGGCCCCATGATAGATGTAGCACTGCAGATTCGTACCTGACAGCCCACTTCAAACCCTTTATTGCATGTCGCCCCCAACAGATAGTTCATTAGAATAACCCATACAAGTCAAACTTAAAACAAACATACTACACCATAAACGCCAATATCCTCTGAAGCACCAGGCTGTCAAAGGAATCCAGTGCACTACTGAAGGAAGCTGCTGGAGTCTTGATCAAGACTAAGAGTCCTTGTCCTTGAAGCAGAAACCCCAGTAGTTCCTGACCCTCGCACCCTTTTGTCAAACATCCCACCCAACACCCAATGGTGTACAGTAATAGATCTTTGCTCAGCCTTTTTCAGCGTTCCCGTGCACCCAGACTCACGATATTTGTTTGCCTTCACCTTTCAAGGTCAACAGTATACATACACTCGTTTGCCTCAGGGTTTTGTCAACAGTCCATCCATATTCAACAGAGTTTTAGCAGCGGACATGAGCCACCTCAATGTCCAAAGCACTATTATACAGTATATGGATGACATATTGATTGCAAGCCCAACAAAAGAACAATGTGAGCAAGACTCTGTGACTGTCTTAACAGCCCTGGCAAATGGAGGACACAAAGTCAGAAAGGACAAACTTCAGTTCTGTCAAAATCAAATGGAATACTTACGACGACAATCAAGTGGAAATAATAAAAAAACAAAAAAACTTACCTCATCTCACATTGAGGCTATCCAAAAAATACCCAAACCACAAACTGTAGGCCAAATGTTGTCTTTTTGGGAATGACTGGATATAGCAGAGCCTGGATTTGTGATTATGCTGTAAAAGCTGCCCCTTTACGAGCCTTAATCAGGGCTGCTGGACAAACAGTGAACACTGCCTTATTACAGTGGAATGATCCTGCAGATCATAGTTTTCAAGCTCTAAAGCATGACTTGATGACTGCTCCCACTCTTGGTACTCCAGACTACAGTAAGCCTTTCTTATTATATGTGGCAGAACGAGCAGGTTATGCTTGTGCAGTGCTTATACAAGAGACCCCGGGTAGTAAGCAACCATTGGTGTGTTACAGCACAAAATTAGATAATATTGAAGCCAGACTGCCACCCTGTTACCAAGGTCTGGCAGCGGCTGCCTTTGCATTTCAAAAAGCATCATCAATAACAATGGGACATCCTGTAACATTGTATACCTCACACCAACTTCATGCACTGCTCACAAGCCCATGATTTGTGTTAACAAGCCAGAAGAATGGGCTACGAGGTAATCCTCTCTGCGCCGGAGTTAACAATTCAGCGCTGTAATACAGTTAACCCTGCAGCACGAATGATGCTTCCTGAACAAGGCTCCACATGACTGTATCCAAACAACCAAAACTTTTTTAAAACCAAGACATGACATGCATAATCAACCCATTGACGCAGATTTGACCTTTTTTTTTGATGGTTCCTGTTTTAGGGATTCAACAGGATATCATGCTGGTTATGCAGTGATACAATTAAACTCAGATAATTCCTTCACAGAAGTACAAACAGTACAGATACCACAACCATGTTCAGCACAATTAGCAGAAATACAGGCATTAACTGCTGCATGTCAATTAGCTACGGGAAACTGTTTAAATGTGTACACTGACTCTGCATATGCGTATGGTGTGTGTCACATCAATGGAAAAATATGGCAACAAAGAGGCTTCACTAGAGCCGATGGTTCACCAGTCACTCATGGTGCAGCTATTGCAGCCTTATTAAACGCCATCCATCTACCGTCCGCCTTAGCAATAATCAAATGTCCATCACACCAAAAAACTAATTCTTTAGTGGCTGAAGGAAATAACAAAGCAGATGAAGCTTCCAGACGGGCAGCAACGATAACATGTATGGGGCCAGTGCTCACTGATAATTGTCAACCTCTCACTACCCTGTCCTCTCTAATAGAAGCCCAAAATCATGCGGGGCCTTATGAGCAAACAGTCTGGCGCAATCACGGCGCTATTCGATGTGACCAAGAGGGACCCTATCTTAATTTATGGCGTGGGCCTCAAGGACACTTTGTACTCCCCACAGGATTTTTCCATCTGGCTATATTAGAGGCACATGGGCAAGACCATTGTGCATGAGGGGAAATCCCCTGAAAGTGGAAAATTAAGTGACTGTAAGGGCAAAACAGATGTCCAGGGGTTAGTAGATGATTTCTTTGCCAGGAAGTTTAGGTGGGGAGGAATTTAATCCTTAAGAAGTTTTATTGCCCCATTTGGGGTCGTTTGGGGAAGTAGCAGTTATTCAGCTGACACCCATTGATCAAGATAGGAGACAACTGATTGATCAGAGACAGCTGCCTTTTGTTGTCCCTAGGTTTAGAATGCAGGGAGTGGTTTGTGAAGTTATTGTTGTAACCCTGACTGTATATAAGTAACAGAATGTCAACATCGGGAGAGGACACTTTGCTGAAGTCTCCTCTCCATGCTGCATGATTAAAGGCTCTGATTCATCACACTGTGGATTGCAATTTTTGTAACTTAGAATTCGTGAGTTCAACAGAGGAAATTTCCCTGACATTTTGGAGGTCCCACTGACATGGACGTTTCGCTGCTCGTCGCCTGAGCCTTGACTGAGGGCTAAATGCCAGCAGAAGATTCAGGGATCGCTCCGACAAACGGAAGACAGAATCCCACCCGAAGTCAGGCCAGGTGTCGGACAACGGACGCTCCATCAATTTGTGATAAGTGAGTACAGTGTTATGAATCATTCCTTTTGTGTGTGGTAAGACCCAAAGGGGGCCATCGATGTAAACTGTGACGGAAACAGTGAGTGATGGAAAAGTGTAAACTAAGTGTAAGTCCCAGGGGGCCGTCGATGTAAACTTCACGAGGTTTTCCAGTGTGGTACAGTGAAGGTACCATTTCACGTAAATCCTAGCATTAGGTGGGTCGTCTGTAAATTGGTCTCAATCTAAACCCGGAATCTCCAAGTTCCTCATGTGGTGTTGGAGGCTGTCATTTGTGACTGGTTTCAAGCAATTTCTATTCCTAGGGGTTGTTTGACACTGACATGAGGAATCGGTTTTGATACTGGCACTGGAAAACAAGTTTTGGCTCCAAATTTAGTGAAAGAAGATATTTAGGAAAAAAAACTAAACAAAGTTTTAAAAAGTATTATAGGGTAGCAGCAAGAGGCTGGAGTGTGAAACATTTTGAAAGTACCTCAGCTAGGAGTTCTAGATAATCCTTAGAGGTGAGAAAGAAAACAAGACAGAGAGTATGCCCCTCCATGATAAAATGGGCGTATGAATGAAGATCTCTAAGTAAAATCAATAAACTTTGTGGTGGCTCATTCAGTGTCTAGTATACTTTGTAAGTATACTATTTGGGTGCGTTGCTCGGAATGAAAGTGTCATACAAACCACCTGGCTGAATAAGAGTCACCCAAAGGTAGAGAGTGTGTGATAAGATCCAACCATACTTGTATGGGAAGATCAGTGTGAATGAATATTTACATGTGAATGATAAGCCCATTGAAAGTACAATCACACCTGTTACAGTGAGTCACTTTAAACAAAAGTGGGGAATAAAAAACTTTACCTAACCCTTTTACAGGCCCAGCTAAAATTATGGCACGGGAATGGGGGGAAGATTTTGTTAAAGCTGTTCCACTTTGGCACCAAATCACAAAGGGGGGATTTCCAATAACAGATACATTAGGTATTGATTGTTTGAGAAAGTGTAGAGGACAGGCAAAGCAAGTAGGGGAAAGAAAGATTGACTGGCATGCTTACCAAAAGTGGGAAAGAGAAGCAGAAAGGAGGGAAGCAATGTCAGTAGTAGAAATGACAAAACAAGACAAGAAAGAGGAGAGGATGTGTAAAATGAATGGAGAGAACAAGCTAAGTAGGGGAAGAGAGAGATCTGCCCCCACGCTGTGGTGTTCCAACAACTGGTGCCCCTCCTCCACAAGTGCACCCAACTGCAGAGGATTCAAGAAGAGTGGAGGAAAGGGAGGGGGAAGAAGAATACCCTGACCTGTCCAGTCTCACTTTGACCTCGAAACCAACAAAGTCTAACACTGTTTCTACCAAGAAATCTTCTCCTACAGCAGCATCTTTGGATTATTTGCTGAGGAGCCAAGGGGACAAGCGGATTGCAGAGCAGAGGCCGATGCTGGGGAGTCCAAGTCAGCTGTCAAAACCAGCTGATCAAAGTACTGAGCATTGGGAACAAAAGGTGTATGTTTGCAGATCATGGCTGCCAAAGGAACTGAAGAAGGTGGCAGAGGAACTTCCTGACCCACAAAAGACTGGAGGTGAGAAATGGGTCACTGCAATGCAACAGTTGCTGTCAATGTATCATCTAACCCTGCAGGAAGTGGAAGTTATCTGTGGAAGGTGCTTTAAGAGCAAATGGACTGAGATACGACCTGGAACCTGGTCCACCAGTCCAGAATGTGGAGGGAGAGACTTTGACAAGATGTTAGACCAACTGTATGGGACAGTACGAGATGCTTTTGAACGTGCGCTGGTCTGAACACCACAACACCAAGCAGAGGTCGAAGGGTCAGCCACCAACAAGACAGCTGCACAGGAGAGGCAGAGGGAGAAGGAGACCAGGCCTGAAATCAGCGACACTGTCTCCTGACAAGACTGACACCACAGTGAGGTGTTACCGTTGTACAGGATATGGACATATATCACGGATTTGTCCTACTCCAGTGACTGGCCAGCAAAGAGGAGGAGAAAGGAAACTCCTGGCAACAAGAACCATCTCAAGAACTTGCTGTCCATGCACCAGGATTTCCAGTGGAACAACCACAGGACAACGTGGGGCAGGTCAGAGCAAGAAACACTGATAAATGCACACACATAGTGAGAAATGACACAGAGAAACCAATTTTTAGATATAAACAATGTTTAACAATGGAAAGAGGAAACGCAATAACATTTAGATAGACAAGGGGTTCTTGTAGGTGAGACAAGGTTCTTCCTTGAAAGTTGCATGTTATCCATTAAGTGTTAGAATTATGCAGATTTGATACACAGACTTATGCCACTGAGTGCTGAAGAGGAAACATTGCTGTCAATAGTGCATGAAAGCTTATGGGCTAGAAGTGAGTTTGATTTTGGGGACAAGGGGTGACGAGTGACAGCTCTTGGAATAGTCTGAACAAAATCAATTTTTAGATCGGAAAAAAAAAGAGAAAATATTTAACAGTATCCACTCAGCCCTAAGTTGTTCAAAGTGATTGCTCTTGTTATTCAGTAGCTCCAGCATGAAAGTGCCATTGTGGAATATGCTGAGTCACCATGTAGCACCCTCATACTGCCTGGAAAGAAACCAAATGGGGGGTGGGAACCAGTTTAAGACCCAGGGAAAAAAATAAAAGCAGTAGTTCTGTCATTGATTTAGTGACTGCAGATTTGAGCATTCCTGTTCACCCTGACTCACAGTTTTGGTTTGCTTTTATTTTCAATGGTATGAGCTACACTTGTACACTATTGCCACAGGGCATGAAGTGTTAGAAGTGGAGTGCAACTCTTTGCGCAAGTAGTATTTTAGCATGGCCAGAGAATTACATCAGAAGTCAAAAAAATATGTCCGGACATCATCCAAACTATCTTGAAGGTTCCAAAACCGCAGGAATGAAATGAGTAATAAAAATAAAATTTATAATAACAATAATAATAATAAATGGTATGAATATAGCATGCTATTTTGTGGGAGGTGGTAAAAGGATTGTTGCCATCCATGAGGTTATTTTTCCATTTTTGATTTTTGATTTTTATCTTTGCTTTATTTTTGATTTTTATTTTGCGGAGATCTCCTTTTCCCACTGTGATATCACTCATGGGGGAAACACTTGACTATGACTGAAAATTTGACATGAAGAACTGACATTTTGACTTGAACGAGGTAGAGACAGCTTTGACTGACTTGAAAAAAGCTGTATTTACTTCTCTTTTGTGTAACACTGCCGATCTCATTTAAGTGAAAAAAAAAGTTCATTAATCCTGTCTCAGGAGTGACACTGTTCTTAACCAGCAACTTTGCTCCCTACAGGAGGAGAATATGAGCCACAACATTGCTGAGGAGCTGTGATGCAGTGTCACAACCATGAGATGCAGTGTTAAACACATTTTTGACTAACCTGTGTATTTACTTTGTAGGGGGTTATCTGTGTGTTCCGTGTGTGATATGTTCCAATTGAGAAGGGAGAGTGCAAAATGACCTGCTGGAATTGTTTAATACAAGATTTTCATTTTAGGAACCGGACAGAACATTACAGCGGTACACCAACTCCCAGTATGCCGTCAATGTGTATTCTAACTTTCATGCTTTATGGGAAACTCATGAGTTCCTTACTTCCACAGGCTCTGCTGATCCAGTGTCCAGAGGCAGTGCAGCAGCAGATGCGGTTGCAAAAGCTGCTGCACTCTCACCTGTCTCCCCCACTTTACAGATGCCCTTATCTGTCCAACATAATATTTTTTCCCTTAATGACGTCTCCTTACTTCAAACAGGAGCTGATGCTGGTGAAAAATCATTATGGAAGAAAAAAGGGTTTACAGAATGATCATCTGGAGTCTGGGTTGACTCAAATGGCCTCCCAGTACTCCCAAAATCCATTTTCCCTTTTCCAGCTAAGTTGATACATGGTCCTGACCATGTCAACAAAGGAGGAATGGTGGATGTTGTAAATTAGTTCTGGTGCGCACCAGGGTTTTCAGCATTTGCTAAAAAAAATGTTTTTGAGAAAAGAGTGTTGTATGAGCAACTAACAATGTTGACAAAGGATTTTCTCCTATGAAATTTTCACTGGGAATGTTGTTTCGAATTATTAACACCTTTCTTTCTCCAAATTTAAGGTGGACTTGGACACGGAATGGATAATAACATGATTAAGTATTTTTGTACTGTTAACAATGCTTTGAAGTTTATCTTTCTAAGTTAAAAAGCAGAAAGTCCTGAGCCAATTGCAGTACGACTCCACACTATGGAGCCTGGAGACTGGGTGGTGGTGAAGGATCTGAGAAGGAAACATGGTCCTGTCCACCTGGGCTGCCTCCAATATCAGGTGTTGCTGACAACTCCAACTGCCATCCGGGTCGCTGAGAGGGATACGTGGATCCATGCATCACAGTGAAAGCGGTTTCCTGGGGATGTACCTGCTGGACAGAGGACGACCTAGCTGGAAAGTTATGGAGGGCCTTCGGTGGAGAGCGAGCGTGGGAATGATAATCTTAGGAACGGCCATCACGACCATCGTCCTGAGTACAGCTTGTGGGCTACAGCGAGTGGACTCCAAATGTCCTCATATATTCACATACACCACACAGTCCACTGATTCACGTGCATTCACCCCTACTACTGATGTCACATACACTGATCCGCCTACACCCCACCCACGGCATGTGGCTGGGTATGGACTTATGGACTCTGATTTTTTTAAACATGAGACTGAAAAGGAGACACAGAAGAGAAGCGTGGCAGTTTTCTGCCATCAACACAGACTCATGAAGAAGATAAACTCAAGACTGCCATGAAGGAACTGCTTATCAGGAAAAAGAGGAAATTATTTGAACAAAATGAATGGAGACCGTGGGGTTTTGATGCAGGTGTCCTGATTGATGAATACACAGAGAAAATAGTTGGTACTCTTTTATGGGGTGGTTAAAAAATAGGAAGTATGGTGCCAATTCTACAATCCTGGCTATTCAAAAGCCACCACAAAATTGGCATTCTCTGTTATTTCGTAAATCTCACTATTACTAACCTAGCATTGCTTCCTATATCTGTGATCCAAACCTCAGAAGATAGTCACATTCATAAGCCAGATGGCGTAGTTTGCTAACCTTCAGTCTTATCATTGGCGTATATCTTTAGGAGAAAAATGGGGAATTGGTTTATTGCCATGGTACGGAGTAACATTTCTGGCTGATCACATAGATAATATAACCTATTCGATGTCAGAATTTGCAATGAAACTATAAAGGGTTTTCAACACTTAGCTGCAAATGATAAATCTCATAGACTAACTCTTCTAAAACACGAGATAGCTATTGATTACATTCTAGCAAAAACTGGGGGTCTATGCATGACTCTAAATTTAACAGGTGATGCATGTGTTACACTCCTTCCGGATAACGCAGACAATATGACTAACATAATTGCAACCTTAGAAAATATTCAAGATGCTTTTGGTCCTTCTGAGTCAGCAGGTTTTAGTTTCAACAAATGGTTAAGCAATCAATTTGGGCCTTGGGGTTCCATGATTTTCTATATATTGGTTCCTTTATAAATTGTATTTGGCATTATTTTATGTTTCTGTACCTGTGCTCTAACGTGTATGCGTGCGCTTATGTACAAATGGATACTTGGAGTAGTTGGGGAGGAAAGAACATCTTTATACATTAAGGTGTCACTTCAACCAGATAATGGAACAGATGAGAAATGATCAATGTCAGAATGGGCGCCAGGGAATCCTTGGAATGAAGTGAATGAGGATTTGGTATAATTCTGTAAGATTGTCTTAACGGTTTTGTTTTATTTTGTTTTTGTGTATTTTGACAGTTTTGTGTGTAACCTTTCGATCATGAAATTGTGTTCTGTTTTGAATTTTGTTTTGTCACGATGGTGACAAGGGGTGAAATGTAAGGGCAAAACAGATGTCCAGGTGTTAGTAGATGATTTCTTTGGCAGGAAGTTTAGGTGGGCAGGAAGTTAATCCCTTAGAAGTTTTATTGCCCCATTTGGGGTCGTTTGGGGAAGTAGCAGGTTTTCAGCTGACACCCATTGATCAAGATAGGAGACAACTGATCGATCAGAGACAGCTGCTTTTTGTTGTATATAAGGATAAAGAATGTCAACATCGGGAGAGGACACTTTGCTGAAGTCTCCTCTCCATGCTGCATGATTAAAGGCTCTGATTCATCACACTGTGGACTGCAATTTTTGTAACTTAGAATTCATGAGTTCAACAGAGGAAATTTCCCTGACACCAGGAGGACAAAAAAGGCCATAAAACAACTGATCTGTGCCCTGGTGAGGAGCTGGGGGCCAAACATAGCCTCTGTCCCTGCACTAGGTCATGAGGACCAGCTGACCAGTAGCTGACTGGATGCTGAGGAGGCAATAATCACTAACATAAAGTAAAGCCTTTAAAAACGACTGTATCCAAGTTCAAACCAACTTACAGAAACAACTTCATGATGATACATTTGGATGATGTCAAATCTGATTCACGACAGATCCTGCATTGTTGCATCAAAAGTCAGATACTACTTTTAATCCCCTGATCGATCCGGAGGAATCCTGGCTCCTTAAATGGAGCTGTCCACCCCTGCCATAAAGGAGTGTGTTTTCAGTAAAAACACCAGTCCTGCACCAAGAGGAGAAGAAAATAGCCAACAAGGAGTGTCCTCTGGGTTAAAAAAAATGCTGCTTGGTGTGTTCTCAGTTAGCTAGTACGAGTGCGAGTGTGAGGGAGTGTTGATTTTGTTTCTTCTGCAGAGCTCACCACTTACTTTGTTCAGATTTGCTTGCTTTGAATAAAGTATTTTGGATTCATCTGACCGGTGTAGTGTGGATCCTGAGGTTCAATCAGGAATCTTCACTATACGAATTCAGTTACTGCCTCGCAGAACACCAGAGGTAAACAGGTCTGTTTTGTGTCACCGGAGACAGGCAAAACACACTCCTCACCATTACTCTTTGGGTGCTTGGTTTCTGATTAAAGGACAACGGAAGATCCAGTTGAAAAACAACTCAGACTATAGCTTGGTTCTCAGAAATGAGTACCAAAGTGTCAATATCCTGAATCAAGTTTACAACAGGTGTCAAGGATGCAGAAGGAATCATCTGTTTTGTGTAAGCCTAAATCCTGCAAATGGACTCGTGTCACCAAAAGGTCATCTCTGTGGGCGCCAAGGAGTCTCTCTGTTAACGAACAAACATAGAGTTGGTTGTAACGAACCCTGATAAGTGTTTTCTAGGGTGTTTCTTATCTTCGAGCCCTAAAAATTACGACCTCCGGGAGTCCCCTTCTGGCCCCTCTCTGAGTGGAAAACAACTGTGATGAGACACCTCTGGCATCCAAGAAATTTGGTTGGTGGACTGTTTCAAGGAACCCCACCTCACTGTGTGTGTAATATGATTGAAAAATGTCTTTAAATGCACAGATATTTCAATACATGTAAACCTGTACTCATCTGCCATAATGTCTTTCATGGATAATGTGTTTGGGCTACAGTACCATGCGTAATAAAGATTTTCTTTTAAAGGAGATGTAATAACTGTGGTTAGGTTCATATAAAATAACGCTTTGTTTGGGCTTATTCAAGAGCAGTGGACCTGGAAAGTAAAAGTATGGTAAAATCATGTATGTGTAATTAAAGTGGTGAAAGTTAAACTCAATTAAAGATTTCTGGCTGGCAAGATGAAGGAACCGCCTTTGTAGGTGGTGTCAACTTGAAATTGGGTGGAGGTCAATAAAACCAGAGCTCCCCAAGACGCTCTCTCTCTTTCACTTCTCTTCCATCCGAAACTCTGGTCTGTCAACGTCTCCACAGCAACGTCACTGACGGAGCCGCACCCTTCTCCTGCTGTTTCCCGCAGAGATTCAAAGACTCTCTGCTTTCTGGGTGTATGCAACAAGGCTCGTCCTATCTCTCTTCCTTCCTGAACTCTGATCTGTTTACATCGCTACGGCCACTCTGACGAGTGAACCAGGCCCTGCTACTTCGCAAAGTTTCAAAGACTCTGTCTCCCGCTCTTCGTTGGAGGCCTGCCTCGCTTCCAGTTGCAGAGTCAGAGTTATGCAGCGCGCTGGGTCTTCATCCTCGCTTCAGACGACTTCACCGGCTCTCCCCCTTCTTCCACCAGCGTGACGGGAGAAGCCACATCCAATCTGCAGGCACCGCGACCGGAGCGAAGCAACTGCTCCATTCCTACTGGCTGCGCCACACCACGTGGGCCTTCACGCACGCAGACATCGCCTGGCAATGAAGACGCCGCACCACGTGGGCCTGCACCAACCTACACGTCGCCTAGCAACGAGGACGCCGAGCCACGCCGAGCCTCGCCGACCCGCTAGAGCCTTCATCAATCCGCTCAACTTTCCAGCTTGCATCAGCTGTTCCAGCTCTCAACGTCATCCGTTCCAGCTGTCAACATCCCGAACTTCTCTTCACCTCCCACAACACCTGACTCTTCACGCCAATCCTCTGCCTCAGTAAGACACTTTGCTTGTCCTTGTATTTCAGAGTCGATGCCAGAAATTGGGGTTTTTGCAAAGGTTTAACTTTAGTTGGTCCCTGCTCTGATCATTGTCTGACTTTCCATTTTATCTGTGTTCCGGTTTTNATTCATTGGTAATTTAACATCTTAGACCAATTCACGCTACATATTTTTGGTGCCCCGTGTGAGGCTCAATACAAGCTGCTTATTTTCAACCACATAACATAATCTCCCCCCCTCTTTTGATCTTCTCGAGCCGCCGTGCTCCTTGCTGTGATTCTTTGTGTGTGAGCGTTGCTGTGGTTACCGTACGTCAGTTTCAACTGACCGCAGATCAGTAAGACCGCTGTTTGAGAGCGCAGCGGCATTTACTTTAATTCTGACACTGAAATTAAAGTTAAAATATTAAGTGTCCCAGTGGTGACTGGATTTAAATTTCTGATTTGATCAGATCTTTATTTTCACCTTGTGTAACTTCTGGAGTGCTCGTCTGTCTGTGCTACTGAAAGTGGCTGATTTTGTCTTACACGGAAGTGTTAATGTTAAATAAATTTAGAAGTGCCCCTACGTGCCACGAATTTTCTGGACGTGAGGTCGGTCACTGTGCCTCCTTGTTAAACATTAATACCGGTAAATAGTGTTTTAACGATCTGCTTTTACGCAGCTGGAGGGTTCTCAGCGCACGTTTAACACTGCGTCTGAAAGGAGCTGAGACGAAACTGTCCGCTCGTGTTTCCACCCTGAGAGGTGTGATTTTATTAAAAAGGCCTGAGAGCCGCTGCCCCACGCACCACGGATCTCTGGGCGTCTGGGAGCCGCTCGATCTCCGTGTTAAATCTCTAGAGTAATTAACTAGTTGTTTTAACAAGCTGTCCCAACACAGCTGGAGGATTATTTCTCTGTTGCACGTTAAATACTGCCTCAGAAAGGAGGAAAGACTAGTCACAGTAATTTTGAGTTGGGGTTGTTTTATACACTGTCTTACTCAAGCTCGCACAGCACAAAGTGCGGAGCCGTTGTGTTAAGCTTAAAGAGCCAGGAAAGGCTGAGTTGAAACGGTATTTTAAAGCTTAAACTCAGAGACAGCTGTCTCAATTATTGCCAAGATCGCCATTTTGAATTGTGGGCGGGACTACCTGACGCAGTTCCGGAACTCCTTGGGTCAGAGCTCCGCTGTCAATCAGCAGTAGCATTGCTAAAGGCTACCTAGCATTAGCCGCTAACTAGCATTAGTTACCAACTAACGCTGAGTGTTTTTGTATTCTCCTGGAAAATTGTTTTGCTTGCTGGCTGCTATTTGAAACGCTGTGTTTTAAATTTATTCGTCATTATTGTTCTTTTGCAAACGGTGCGTGTGCTTTGCATGCTTCAGCTCCTGCCTATGGTATAACAAGAGTTTGCAGTTTTACACTGTTTGATAAAGTCATTATCCTATTGGAAACATTAAATCAGCTGCCATCTTTAAAACTTACTCACTCCTAAAGGTCAACAGCGCCCTCTTGTGGTTAAAACGTGTCATAGTTTTAACCTAATTATCAGTCAGCATTATCAGTTGAAATAGCTTGGTAACATTATTATTTAAACTTACTGTAAAATCAAGTTAAATTAATTAATGATTATAACAAAGTTATTTGATTGTTTTGTCAACTTTTAATTGCATTTTCAGTCAACAGGGCTAATCAGAAGAACTTGATAACACTATTAATTAGCTTAACTTAAGGTTTAATTAATAAATTAAGTTTGATTAATTAATGATTAAAAGTTATTCGAATAGTGCTAACAACTTTGAATCCTATCAGTAACCTTAATTTAATAGCTTTCAGTTTTTATTAACTTTCTGTAGCCGGTTTTTGCAGCTTGTTTTTAAAATTCGTTTCTTTTTCTCCTGCATCTGCATTTAACAGTTTTCACACAAGTGTTTAAATAATTTAATTAAGGATTGAAAGTTTTTTTTTTAAATCTCTGATTTGTTTATTTCCAAACAGATTTGTTTTTCAAAACAATAGCTCATTTGGGAAACAGGTTCATCACTTTCATTCAGTTCTTCTTGACTTATTTTAGTTATTTTTAATTTTAAATTCTTTCTCTTTCGCTTTCCTATTTTGCCATATCTTTTTAGGATATCAAGCTAGCTGACAAATAATTTCTCTTTTTCCAACTACTTGGTAGTCAATCTAAAATTTAATTTGGTTGAAATTCTTTTGATCTTTATTCTATTTTATCTTTAATTTACTTTATTTTATCCGATTCTTATTTTAATTAAAATTTTTATTTTTAATTAATTATTTCTTTTTATTACCACCTTTCCTCACGGCTAATCTAAAACATGGCTGAGCTTCCAGAAAGCCCCAGTCAGTTTGAAAACCTGGACACTTTTGAACAATCAGTGAACAACATGACCATAACTTTACTCCCAGGATACCCAGATAAAGTAAGAGATGCTAAACTAGAAGATCTTAATGACAACATTGCGGCACTTATGAGTAAAACTAATCAAACCCTCAAAAGGTGAATCCCTAGCCAAAACGCTAGTATGCATGGTTTTAAATTTGGTGGCACAGCGGAAATTGAGTGACCAAGATTTTGACCAGGTGCAGTATGAGCTGAAAGCTGAGCAACAGAAACATGCACAGGCCATCCAGAAGCTAACAGTTCTGGAGGCCCAATTAGTTGTAACTGAATCTCGTCTTAATGACGCCACAGCACAGCGAGACGTAGTAGACGCACGTCTCGCACACGCTGAAAATCAGTTGAGCGAGGCAGAAGCCCGCATAGCTGAGCTTGAAGCTGACTCTAAAGAGGTCATGCTTAGCACAGATTTGAGAGACAAGAATGAGGAGCTGACTCAGGCTCTCATTTCCAGTCAGATAGCTACCCTCAAACAAGAGAGGGAAGTTCAAAAAGCCACTGCTGAAATCATTAAACTCAGGAATGAGTTAACAGAATTATCAGGTGGCCCTTCTAAAATCGAGTGGCTCGAAATCAAAGCTGACCACCGACGAACCACACACTTACTACGCCAAGCATCAGATGAGATCGAAAGGCTCACTGATAGAATAAAAGAATTAAAAATCGGACGCTCAGAAGAAACAGAGCAAACTTATGAGCTTAGAACTCAACTGACAGTGTTGGAGAACAAACTGGTTCTCCTTCAGCGACACAGTCAGGATCAGGAAGACGAGCTAACCCACACGAAGCAAGAGCTTCAGAGAGCTCGACAATTTATCAAAGAGTCCAGACCCAACACTGGTGACTCTCTTTGGTCTATAAGTCCCAGTCGGGACTTCCAGCAGATCGGGGCCCCTGGACCAGTCCAAGCTTCCCCTGTGTCTGGTCTTGATTCCAAGAAAGGTGTGACACACACGTCCACCACTGCTTCTTATCTTGTGCCACCGGCCGCCGCGCCATTTTCTTCTTCCATGGCACCAACGGTCACAGTCTCCTCTTACTTTGACCAACAAGCTGCAGGGCCATCTTCTTCCTTGGCTCAAACAGCCACGCCCTCATTGCAGCCTGCTACCCAAGCAGCCGTTGATTCGCTTTCTTCTGCCCCTCAAGCAGCGGCAGCTTATCCTTCAGCAACGGCAACTTTTCCTTGTGCAGCTCCACAGACGAGCGACCCTCCTCTTACAGTGGCATACAAAATGCTACATCTCTTGACGCTGCTCCTCCAGCAGCCGCATCATTTCAGCAGCCTGGTGGACAACCAGGCCTGGCTTTAAGGGAACTAGACAAAGTTGCCCGTAGCATTCAAAGGTTTGAGCCGACACCAAACGGCAACCATGACACAGCTGCATATCTCAAAGACATTGACTTTCGCTTGAAACACTTCCCGCATGCCACGATAGAAGATAAGATCTATCTTATCACAGTGACATCCAGTCGAGAAGTAAGTAATTTCATTGAGCGGCAACCAGTCCAGGTCCAAGGCGATTACCAAGCACTGTGCAAAGCTCTGATTCGCGAATTTGATAGCCTTGACACTGCTTCTGGCCTGTCTGTTGCCTTAAATGTCAAACAGGGCCGACACGAATCACCCCAAGTGTATTACGGTCGCCTGCGTGAAGCATTCTTTGGAGCTCGAAATGAGTCCAACATGGAAGAAGACTTTCATTTTAAGACACTCTTTGTGGAAAATCTCCACCCTAACACGAGTCATCACTTGGGCGTTGCAGCCTGTCCTCGCACTTTGAACAGTTCACAACGGCGCGAGCTTGCTGCTAAGGGCTTTGCGAAACAGAAAACGCAGCCCCCTAAAAACATTGATTCCCAGGTCTTCCTGATGAATAGTAATGCTGCTTTGGAACTCGAGGGAGGCCACCAAGATGGCCCAGGTATTGTTCATCAACTGCCAGTTGCTAAGCCACGCAGTGATAAGAGACATGCCGCCTCGACAACCCATAGAGCACGGCCATCAAAAGATGGTTCCTATCGAGCCCCTCCGAGACAATACCAGGAGAGATCACGGCCACAAAGGGACTACCACGCTAATCCCTGCCGTGAGTTCGGAGAACCTCCTGCGAGACAAAATTTCGGTTCAAGGTCAGAGGAATCTTATCGCTCTGGTCATAAGTCCTTCGCCTCAAGGAAACACAAACCCTCGGCAAAGTCGAGTGGCTCCTCTAGACAGAGTAACTCCTTGAAAGACGACATTCTTGAAGTTCTTCAAAACCTGATCAAGGACAAAAAGCTGGAACCACTCTTGCACCCAGAACGGGTTCAAAACAGCCCATCTGGTACTGGAAACTTCCCTAAGTTGACTTCCCTCAAGAAATCACAGCCTGAGCCAAACAACGGGAACCCAAACTTGTCCCTTCTTGAAAGTACCTCTTCGGTACCTGACAGCGCTGTTCTTGTGATTCGTACAGACCCAACGGTCTCACCCGATTCAACTGAGATTCCTGTCACTCATGACAAACAACCTTTCTGCCAACTTCTCGGCGATCTCACCGTGAAAGGTGTGGCACGCAAATTCTATTTGCCAACTATCCTTGAGCGAGTGTTACCTTATGAAGCATTAGTCGACTCTGCTGCTGATATCACTGTCGTATCCAGCACTTTGTTTGAACAGCTTCAGAACATGACACAAGCATCAGGCCGAACTCTCCGGCTACAACGCTGTCCACTTAACGTGGGAGCATTCTCAGTGACAAATACTGCACTGAGCTCAGTGGCTCTGTTACACTGGACATTTGGAACCATGAAAGTGGTTCATCCTGTCTATGTTGCTCCATTGGACGTTGTCCAACTTCTCATTGGGCAAGACCTGCTTTCACGCTTTGTGTCACTGATTGACTACGATCAGCGCAATATGGGCACAAGTGCCCCAGCCATTGCACCCGTCCCTGCCAAACCAGGCCGTGGTCCAGTGTTTTTGTTATTGAGCAAACCAACCTGTCACCCCAGCTTCTTCCCAACAACAGTGGTTTACAGCCACAACTTCTTCTGGGGAAAGGGGGGGACAGAAACTGAAACTCCAAAATCTGATCAACATTTAGTAACTCGTGCTCTCAGCGTGGTGCCTCTAGTCCCGGCTGAAGACACAACTGTTGCTTCAACTGCACCTCCATGATGCCCAGGGCATGTAGAGGACGCACTTGCCAAGCTACATGAGGGAGATGCTTCTCCCTACCCGGAATCTATCGTTCAAAGTGATTCACATGCCTCTGGTCAAAACAAGACACACAATGACTTCATGGACTCATTGGTTGACCACGCTGCACTTTCTATCCCGGCCATTGGCTCACCTGCTGGTGACGCCTTTCCCTCCTTGCCCTTCATGCCTGCTGGCGTCGCTTCTGACTTGTTAACTCAGCAGTCGGTTCTCCCGAAGCTGCGAATATTCATTCCATGGCTCACCAATTTTGACTCCCACCCTGACCCATCCCATGACTTAGCGAGTGTTCGGCACTTCGCATTCTTGATGTCCATCGAGCACAAGCTCCGTCTTTTCAAGGGCTTCTTGGTCTATGTCTCCGCGGACCACACTTCACCCCAGTTCGTGGTTCCACAGAGCCAAAGGGGGGTCATGCACGCCCACGACGCACCTTGTGCAGAACACTGCAGCATGAATGCAAAGTCCGACGCTTTACAGCAACTGGTATATTGGCCATGCATTCTTGGAAACTTGGCAGCATGTGGCAAAGACTGCCTGAGTTGTTTCCAGCCACCAAACCCCAACCACAAAGATTGGGTTATTAAACATCACAATCCTGCAGAGCTCAGTGGGGACCAACAGGTCTTCCACTAGAGACAGACAGCAGAAGAAAATGTGACAAAGGGGGGTGGGGTGTTCAATACGATCAATAGTGTGATGCTTGGTATAGTAAGTTGTGACTTAAGTCGTAAAATCACAAACCGATGATTTCTCTCTCTCTCTAGCAGCAAGTCTGTATATGTTTCTGTGACTAACAAGTGTGTGCTAATCTTGAACCACTAGACCCAAATGGGGACCATAGCTATCAGTAGTTAGCTCCACTTTTCTTTTGTTTTCTCCTTTTACCATTGCTAGGAAAAATGCTGCTGCTGACTCTAACTCGGTGCCTGACCATTGTAACCGTGCAACTAAGAGATGTTTCCAAGGCATTGCAAACATTCACAATGTTTGTGGGAGGCTTATTTGTAACTGAGACTGTCATTAGTTCTCTTTTCAGTATTAACACTTCCACTGTCAATGAAGTCAGTTACTCACGGTAAATCGACAGATAGGAGAACCCCAGGCAAAGATTCTTACCATCAGAATATGCAGGAAAAGGCTGCTTCTCTCCAGTTTTAAAGTGAAACGATCAAAGGTACAATCCTGGTCTTGAACACCGATAGTGACGCCTTTAACCAAACCAGGTAAACTGTGAATAAATTGCTCTCAGTAGTTCAAACCGATGACGCTCACACCCAAACAGTCACAATGTCAACGAACAACAGGCCCCATAGACAATCTAGCTATAAGAAGTATCCCTTTTTACTTTGTACCCCTCAGTTTAGTACTGAGCATCCTCACTGACGCCCTATCCAGCCCCGCTTTAGTCCTGTCCTGTGACCCCACATCCCAAGAACATGGGTCTGGAGTGTTCCGCTCCTTGTGTATACCACAGGGGTCACAATTATTTCTATCAGAAAAGTTTTTCTCCTTTTCTTCTTTTCTTTTTAGCCTCTTCTAGTAAACCCACATATATAGGTATATAAACATAATTTTTTTTTCTCTAATTTTTTTCCTCCCTCTCCTTTAATCGTAGAGATATGATACGTATGGGTTATCAGTAGGCTAGTAGACTAGTTTAACTTGTCTCCATCTACCATGTTACCCTTCACAACTTTGGTTCTTCAATGGTTAAGTCCCCTTACACTTTACAACCCTTAAGATTACGTCCTGGGTATAGAGAAGGGTGGAATGCATCGACTCTGTGTACTGGGCAATGCATTGTTGTTTTCACCTGCTCAACCTTCCAGGAACCACATCATCCATTGCTGACCCGACCAACCAGGAGGTTGGTTCAACCCAGCAAAAGGGGGGACTGTAGTGTGGATCCTGAGGTTCAATCAGGAATCTTCACTATACGAATTCAGTTTACGGCCTCGCAGAACACCAGAGGTAAACAGGTCTGTTTTGTGTCATCTGAGACAGGCAAAACACACTCCTCACCATTACTCTTTGGGTGCTTGGTTTCTGATTAAAGGACAACGGAAGATCCAGTTGAAAAACAACTCAGACTATAGCTTGGTTCTCAGAGATGAGTACCAAAAGTGTCAATATCCTGAATCAAGTTTACGACAGGTGTCAAGGATGCAGAAGGAATCATCTGTTTTGTGTAAGCCTAAATCCTGCAAATGGATTCGTGTCACCAAAAGGTCATCTCTGTGGGCGCCAAGGAGTCTCTCTGTTAACGAACAAACAAAGAAGTGGTTGTAACGAAACCCTGATAAGTGTTTTCTAGGGTGTTTCTTATCTTCGAGCCCTAAAAATTACGACCTCCGGGAGTCCCCTTCTGGCCCCTCTCTGAGTGGAAAACAACTGTGATGAGACACCTCTGGCATCCAAGAAATATGGTTGGTGGACTGTTTCAAGGAACCCCACCTCACTGTGTGTGTGATATGATTGAAAAATGTCTCTAAATGCACAGATATTTTAATACATGTAAACCTGTACTCATCTGCCATAATGTCTTTCATGGATAATGTGTTTGGGCCACAATATCATGTGTAATAAAGGTTTTCTTTTAAAGGAGATGTAATAACTGTGCTTAGGTTCATATAAATTTACGCTTTGTTTAGGCTTATTCAAGAGCAGTGGACCTGGAGAGTAAAAGTATGGTAAAATCATGTATGTGTAATTAAAGTGGTGAAAGTTAAACTCAATTAAAGATTTCTGGCTGGCAAGATGAAGGAACTGCCTTTGTAGGTTGTGTCAACTTGAAATTGGGTGGAGATCAATAAAACCAGAGCTCCCCAAGACGCTCTCTCTCTTTCACTTCTCTTCCATCCGAAACTCTGGTCTGTCAACGTCTCCACAGCAACGTCACTGACGGAGCCGCACCCTTCTCCGGCTGTTTCTCGCGGAGATTCAAAGACTCTCTGCTTTCTGGGTGTATGCAACAAGGCTCGTCCTATCTCTCTTCCTTCCTGAACTCTGATCTGTTGACATCGCTACGGCCACTCTGACGAGTGAACCAGGCCCTGCTACTTCGCAAAGTTTCAAAGACTCTGTCTCCCGCTCTTCGTTGGAGGCCTGCCTCGCTTCCAGTTGCAGAGTCAGAGTTATGCAGCGCGCTGGGTCTTCATCCTCGCTTCAGACGACTTCACAGGCTCTCCCCCTTCTTCCACCAGCGTGACGGGAGAAGCCACATCCAATCTGCAGGCACCAAAGGTTTAACTTTAGTTGGTCCCTGCTCTGATCATTGTCTGACTTTCCATTTTATCTGTGTTCCAGTTTTTATCACAATCAGAAACTCATTCTTGTTCCTGTTTCATATTTTCTTTGTTTTTATATTCCCATATATATATTCACACATATTCATTTATTATCATCACCATTTCATATTCTCTTTTGTATGTTTCACCTATTAGTTAGTAAATAAATTCACCTTAAAAGCACGTCGTTGTTTGTGTTATGTGTTGAAAATTAAGGGCCTATGTTACCGAGTCCAAGATCTCATATACGTGTAGCAACCTTTCAGGCTAAAAGACTGGTTATTTTAATTTTCCCTGTTTTATTAAAATTGGGTGGTGCCCCGAGGAATATTTAAACTAGCATATTGTTAAGTTTAAGTAAAATTTTGGAGTTTAACTTCGTTTATTTGTTAAGTGTAAAATACTGGTATTCTACTTTTAACTCATTATTTGTTCATTGGCAATTTAACATCTTAGACCAATTCACGCTACACCGGTCTCTTCTGATGCTTGGACTCCTTGACCTTCTTTTAGAGCGAGCTAGCCTTCGTGTAACAGTGAAATAGATTTGTAAAGTCAGACTTTAAGATTTGAGGCCTACCCTGGCCTTCCTTCAAGAAACTGGACTTCAGAGTAAAGAATAAGATTCGACAGGGGCTGATACAACACCTCCATTACTGGTTGTTTTTACATTCTGAGGAGTTAACATGACTGTTTCTGCATCGCTCTGTCCTTCACTTATCATCCCAATAACAAAACTGAGTATTCACCAGTCAAACATCCCCAAAACATTCAGAACCTGTTTGTGGTCACAGTTATGCAACTAAAAGCTCTGATGTCATAAAGAAATCTGTTGTTGTTTCATACAGGAATTAAAAGTCTCTTATCTTTCAAAGGGCCTCATCAACAAAGTTTTACATTTCAATATATGCAAAGAATCATCATGTTCTCAGACATGTTCAAATCAATAGCATGAGTGTTTTGTTTTTTTACACCTACATTAGTTGTTGTTTTTAAATTCCATTCAGAGCAGTGTTTCCTGATTCCTTCCTAAGTCCTTCACTTATCATCCCAATAACAAAACTGAGTATTCACCAATCAAACGTCACAGTTCTGCTACTAAAACTGTTAAGCCATGACAAAGAACTCTGTTGTTGTTTCATGCAGGAATTAAAAGTGTCTTTTCTTTAAGGCAGTGGGCCTAAACTTCTCACTGGAGAATAACACTCTTAGATATTATTGGTTGAGTTCTAAACCCACAGACACTGTGAAATCTTCTTGTTTGACTGACATGAAAAGAGGGAGCAAAACAAAACTTCTTGTTGAAGTTAATTTGGGTTAGTTTTAAAGGGTTAGCTAAAAAGTTGATGCTCCACCTGTCGTAGCTTTCCACAAAACCCACCCTGATTTGTACTTGGTCCCAAATCTGTGCATGTGTACCCTGACTAAAGATGTCCACTGTTTCTGTCCCAGTAAGGCCTTTATCTAAGAGCTTACAGATGGATCTGTGGCCTTAAGCCCATGAAGGACAGNTCTGTTGTTGTTTCATGCAGGAATTAAAAGTGTCTTTTCTTTAAGGCAGTGGGCCTAAACTTCTCACTGGAGAATAACACTCTTAGATATTATTGGTTGAGTTCTAAACCCACAGACACTGTGAAATCTTCTTGTTTGACTGACATGAAAAGAGGGAGCAAAACAAAACTTCTTGTTGAAGTTAATTTGGGTTAGTTTTAAAGGGTTAGCTAAAAAGTTGATGCTCCACCTGTCGTAGCTTTCCACAAAACCCACCCTGATTTGTACTTGGTCCTAAATCTGTGCATGTGTACCCTGACTAAAGATGTCCACTGTTTCTGTCCCAGTAAGGCCTTTATCTAAGAGCTTACAGATGGATCTGTGGCCTTAAGCCCATGAAGGACAGAGCCCAGTGCAGAGCAGAAGCTCCACCTGGATATCAAGTCACTGCTCCACAGGCTCAAACTGTGGGCACAAAGAAGAAGGTCACCACACCAGCACCTAGCTACACCTTTTTAAAATGAGTTTTTCCAACCATTCAATGAGTATTTTTATGTCTCACACACGCTGAATTTTCCATGTTCCTCAAATATTCTGAGTAAATACTTTCTTTGCCTGGATCATAGAATGTCTTTTGTTCAAGGCAGATTGAGAAAGATTAAACAGATGAAACAGGTTGGTGACAGGTCTGAATGTGGAGCTTGATCAGAGTCACACACCCTGAAAGAAGAAGAGAAGAAGAGTGAAGGTCCTCTCACTACCTCTGATGGTGAGAGAATGAGTCAGCACAGAGCTCTGCAGGCTGAGGGGATATATAGACTCCACACAGCTGCTGTGAATCAGGGACAATCAGGGACAATCAGGGACACACACACACACACACACACACACACATACACACACACACACTTACATTTTTCCTTCCCTAAAAAAAATTTGAGCTCACTGTTGAACTGATTTATCTCCACATTTTGATAAACTCACACTGAAAGTCTTGTGAGGGAATCATCTCAGTGCAGTGTGAGTTCGCTCTCTGTGTGTGTCTTTGTGTGTGTGTGTGTGTGTGTGTGTGTGTGTGTGTGTGTCCGTGTCCCTGATTGTCCCTGATTCACAGCAGCTGTGTGGAGTCTATATATCCCCTCAGCCTGCAGAGCTCTGTGCTGACTCATTCTCTCACCATCAGAGGTAGTGAGAGGACCTTCACTCTTCTTCTCTTCTTCTTTCAGGGTGTGTGACTCTGCTCAAGCTCCACATGAACCAGTCTGCATGAGGAGCTCAGCATGGAGCCTCTGAGTCTGGACTTTCTTGCTGCTGGATGTTTCTTTTCTAGTGATGAACATTTCAAATCAGTTTCTCCCACTTAGAAACTCAGACTCTGTATTTCTTCTCTTCTCTCTGGGTCAAGTCTGGTCTGATTAGCTCAGTCAAACATTAGAAACCTCAAACCAAAACTCTTCAGCTCCTTTTTTCTGTGAGAGAATGGTTTGAATACAGTTCAGGTTTGAGTCTTTGTCTCAAGAACCTGAGGACAAACTCAGACTGACTCAAGCTGAGAGAACTCACACATTTTCAGAATAACATGACACAAGAAAACACATGACACACACTCAGTGTGTGAAAGCAGTTCTTCTTGGCTGAACCAACATTTAACTATTTATTTAACTCAGAACCTAAACCTAAAGCACAGGTACATGAAAAAAAATTATCCATGTGAGTGAAAAATTATTTCTGCTTTATTGGAAGCAGCGAGTCAGACTGTTTAATCAGTGACCACTTATTGACATTGTATGTGGGTCTTCTTACATTAATTATTCCAACTCCATGTTGACGTGTTTGCTCTCAAAGCTGAGTGTTGACTTGAACATGATTAACTTCTTGTACAACTATAAAAACTGTATCCATTAATTTTGATATATTGTGCAACCCTGCAAACATGCTGTCTTTCTGTTTAACAACTGTAGTTAACTCAACACTGAACTTGACCAAAAGTTAACACCTGAATTGTCAACATAAAGGAGTTTTCCTTTACCTGGTGATAATTGTTAGAAATCACCAACTTTAATCAGTCACATTCCCAAATGGAGCAAAGTCTACAGTTTGTTTGATCCGTCACAATCCTCAGTGAGTTTCAGTAAAAGTTGTGATCTACCGTAGAAATCTTAGCATTTGGTGCCTCATCATCTATGAAACTCAACACCAACTTCAGCACCTCCCTTTGTTCCTGACCGTGGAAGTATGTGCTGAGTTTTAACCTTCGGTGATGTCAGGTGAGGTCACTCAGAAGTGTGGAGCAGTTGTTTTTCCCAGAGAGGTGTCGCAGCCGGCCGAAGTTGAGTAGTTGGTTCGCTCTGGTCGCGGTGCGTGCAGGTTAGACGTGGCTTCTCCCACCAGGCTGGTGGGTCGAGAGGGAGAGCCTTGAAGTTCACTGCAGCACAGATGAAGACTCAGCGAGCAGGGTGACTCTGGACTCAGAGGCTGAAGGTGCAGTGTGCCCACAACAAAGAGAGAGAGAGAGTCTTTGAAACTCAGCGGGAAACAGCAGGGCTCGGTTCACTCGGTGGAGTTGCCGTAGAGATGGTGACAGACCAGAGTTCAGGAAACAGAGAGCGAGATAAGGGCAGCTCTGGTTTTTATGGATTTTCACCCCCCAGTCAGTTCACACCTCCCTCCCCCGTGTCCTCTTTCTCCTCTGCCAGAGTTTGAGACCAGAAATCTCCAACTTGATTTAACTTTCACCAGGTTATTTGCACACACATGATTTTATCATACTTATACTTTACAGGTCCTCTGCTCTTGAAAAAGTCCAAACATGAACTGCTAGAGTGAAACACAACCAGGGTAATTCAGTTTCCTGCAAAAAGAAACATCCAGCATACACAATACTGTAGCTCAAACACATTACCCATGACAGATATCATTGTAGATGGTTACATGTTTCCAGGCATCTATATATTTCTGCATTTTTAAGACATTTTCATCAAGTGGTAAACAACTGAATTGAGGGATCTTTGAAACAGTATTTTTCCCTTTGCCCTCTGGGTACCAGAGATGTCTGGTTTTCCACTTGAGTGGCTTCCTCCCCCAGAGCTGGGGGCCAAAGGGGACTCCAGGAAGTCGTATTTCTTAATAGCCTGGAGCTTAGGTCCACTTTAGCAAGCACTTATCATGGTTACGTTACAACCAAGTCTTTGTTATTGGTTAACAGAGACTCCATGGTGCCTACAGAGATGACCTTTTGGTGACACAAAGCCATTTGCTGGATTGGGCTACACAAAACAGATGATTCCTTCAACATCCTTGACACAGTTGTAGCATGAATTGGTCTAAGATGTTAAATTACCAATGAACAAATAATTAGTTAATAGTAGAATGCCAGCATTCCACACTTAACAAATAAACAAAGTTAGAAACTTCAGAATTTTAACTTTAAACTTAACACTCTGCGAGTTTAAATTTTCCTCGGAGCACCACCCTATTTTAACAAAACAGGGAAAATTGAGATAATCAGTCTTTTAATCTGAATGGTTGCTACACGTATGTGAGATCTTGGACTCGGTAACATAGACCCTTAATTTTCAACCACACACACCACAAACAAGGACGTGAGAGAAGGATCAACCCACCTTCTATCAACTTGACAGGTCTATTGTTCTAAGTTCTATTGTTATGTAAATTAAATATGAGGATGTTTCAGTGAGATGATGCAATAACCCCCTTTCCCAGGACCCCCACCCCGTGTTACCTTTTTTAAGCCACTCCCTTTTAGTATTACCTGAATGGAAGCCTTCTACTTCAAAATGGAAGCCTTCTTCTTCAAAACTCCCTTTCTCAGAACCCCTCCTCTTTTTCTCAAGTCTGAATCCTCCCTTTCACAAGCGCTTCTAGAACACTCCACCCCCCACAGCATCAACCCCGCCCACAGAACCTCCTATGGTAGGTTCCTCCTACCAACGAGATGAAAAATTGCTATAAAAAGGCATCTATTTTTTGATCACGTCTACGCAAATCGTGCGCCTTCGCATCTCTGCATCCCTGCATCCCTGCACTGTCATAACACGAGCAAAAAAACAGAAACCATGACCACTCTCAGAAGGACACCCAGACGCATCACCACCAAGTTCCTGGGGGCAGTGACCGATAATTCCGAGGCCTTTCAACCAGAAATCTCTCAACAAAAAATGCAAGGTTTGCTACCAGAATCCCAAGATTTGCAACCAGCATCGCAGGATTCCCTGTCTTCGGATTTGGGGTACTCTAGTATGCCTGCATCTTTAGAAGACCCACCTCCGACTGTGGATGAAGGCGAGAAGGAGAAATGGTTGGACTACACCGATGGTTGGATGTCGGACTTGGTTCTAAGAGGGGTCAAAACTGCTGTGTACCACCTGCTGAATATCGCACTGGGCAACTACCGGGCAGAGCAGTGTTATGGCTGCAAATATCATCTCCCGAGCCAGCGTGAACATAGTTGTGCAGGAAATGTTCATGAGCTCTTCTACGGTTTCCACTATAAAGCGGTGCTCGAGAAACTTTGCAACCCAAACTTCATTCCTGCTTTCCAGTACTTTCTAGCGCAGAATGACATTGAAGCGGAAGAGAAAAGAGTCTCAGCTATGGCTCAGGCTCTTTTTAAAGGTTTAAAATCAGACGATTCTGTCCAACTTGCTATCGATAGGATGTATGATCAAGTGTTTGAATACAACAAAAATATATTCAAACAGTTGGATGATGTCGCTGAAATATGGGGGGCCTAAGAAGGTAATTTAACTCTCTAACTTTAACTCTTTCACTTTTTTAGTTTAGGTTAACTTTGATGGATGATAAAACAGTTTTTAATATTTTTTAGTCAAGCCCAATAACACATAGTTTGTTAGTGACATAGCTTTTTCTAGATGCTGTTGTAAATGCATTTCATGTTTTTTAAACCTTGTTTTTCTGTTTGCTGTCTCTTTGTCAATGATATTTTTTAAATAAAAAAGAAAAAAATGAAAAAATAACCTCTGCTCTGTCTTTTTATTTTCATTCAGTTTTCAACATGTCTGTGAAACACATCATGAAAAAAGTGTATTACAACCCGGCCCATCCAGGCAGCTTTGGGGGTGTAGAACGACTTCGTCAGGGGGTTCAAGATGAAACGGGTCAGACCATCAAACTTGAGAACGTCAAAGATGTTTTATCCGAACAGGATGCTTACACCCTACACAAACCTGCCAGAATACATTTAGCTAGAAACAGAGTTTTTGTCCCACGGCCTCTGAACCAATTCCAAGCTGACCTGTGCGATATGCAGGCTTTAGCGGAGTATAACGACGATTCTAACTATTTATTAACTGTTATAGATGTATTTTCCAAGAGGGCATATGTGCGTGCTTTAAAGAGAAAAACTGCAGTCGAGGTGGTAGATGCTTTCAAATCTGTACTTGAGGAAAGTCAAACGCCCAAAAAGCTACAGACTGACGCCGGCAAAGAGTTTTTTAACAAACGGTTCAAAGCACTGATGGAAAAACACGGCATCATATATTTTTCCACAGCCAGTGATCTCAAGGCCTCTGTGATTGAAAGATTCAACCGTACTCTAAAAAGTAGAGTGTGGCAATATTTTACAGCAAACAACACGATACGATATCTGGATGTCTAACAAGACTTGGTAAAAAGTTATAATCTCAGCTATCACAGCAGCATAAAAATGACCCCCATGCAGGTGACAGTTGACAAGGCTTTACAGGTGTTTGAAAACTTGTACGGCACAACTCACAAGCCTGTCCTAAAGTGTAAAGTCAAAACGGGAGATCTGGTCAGGATATCAAAACTGAGAGGAGTCTTTGATAAGAAATATGAACAGAGTTTTACGGATGAAGTATTTACAGTATCCGATTGCATTCGTCGCATTCCTCCTGTGTATCAATTAAAAGATTATGACGATGAGCCCATTCAAGGATGTGATCCGACCGCAGCTTGTGGGAGACGCTTACGCGCCACTTTTGAGAGCGGTTGATGTTAAGGGCACATACGGAGATATCATCACACAACAATTCAATCCTGCCTATTATTTGCCCGTGTCTAAGCAACACATTGAAAATATACAGATTCAGATAAAATCGGACCAAAACAGGCCGGTCAAATTGACCTATGGTAAAACTATCACAACGCTTCACTTTAGACCGGTAGTTTGAAAACAGAAAGAAAAAATAGACATGCTAGCATACTGTATATAACCGGTTTTTCCTCGCAGATGTCATTCAGTGTCAAACGGTCATCGTGGGTAACAAACCACAGACTGTGTTAAACTGTGTTAAACTGTGTCAAATACTTGATTAAGAAAAATCTAAAAGCAAACTTGGGAACATGGCAAGATTGGTCATGAGGGAGGATCCTCACCGCTTTGTGCAATATTATGAGGGACAAGTCGGGGGGACTCTGCCAGGATTTTATGGTGCACCTGTGATGTATGGTCGTGGTATAGGCTCTCTGTTTTCGAAATTGTTCCGTTTTGTATCCCCTATGCTGAAGAAAGGCTTCAGCATTGCTAAACCTCACCTAAAATCAGCAGTCAGCAACATAGCCTCCGATGTGTTCAACCCAGCTGTGGGACGGTCAACCAACCAGCAGAGGCAACAACAACAGGAAGGGTCTGGTGGTATTATGGTCTTGTCCCGTAGGTTGAAGAGACGTCCTCCGGGTCAACGGCTACAGCGTGATTCATCAACCTCTAAAAAACGCACGAGTGTGAAAAGAAAGAAATCAGTTGGGAGAAGCAGACGTGTGAGGAGGAAGTCCGCCCGCAGCTCCGATATATTTTAAAGAAAACAGTTATTGCCGGTCTTAAGGGCATACAGGAGGAGACATGGCCCTCTTACACCACAAATCTCCAGAGTGTACCCTAGCAGAACTAGATTTATTCTCAGCACCAATGACACAGCTTTCTATAGATGACAAAACCTACACAGAAATATCTCCTGTGGCTGCGATCAGCGATGGTGGGCCGATTGAATTTTTCATACCGGGGGATGGGGAGAAGTACCTGGACCTCAATGACACCTTGCTGCACCTTTGTGTTAAAATTACAAATGTGGATGGTACAGACCTTGCCAACGATGCAGTTGTGGGCCTTATCAATTATCCCTTGAATACAATATTCAACCAATGTGACATAATTTTAGGAGACAGATTGATTTCACAGTCCAGCGCTACTCATCCTTATCGCGCCATGATTGAGATGCTACTCAACTTTTCAGGGGATACGCTCAACAGTCAATTCAGCGCAGGACTTTTTTACAAAGACACCGCCGGGGCTATGAGCTCTATTGTGCCGGTGAACGGACCAAACCTAGGTTTTAATAAGAGGGCCGCATTTACCACAGAATCCAGAAAAGTACACCTTTTAGGTCCTCTGCACAGGGGACATATTTTTCTGCGAAAGACTAATGCTGAATTCTATCAACTTGAGAGTAAAATTAACCCGTGCAAGTGATGCATTCTGTCTGATGGGCGCGCAAAACTCCACTTTCCGCCTGAAAATATTAGGGGCCTCTCTTTTCATGAAAAAAGTAGCTGTATCCCCTGCTGTGAGACTCGGTCACGCTGCAGCCTTACTCAAAGGAAATGCGCTGTATCCTCTCTCCCGCGTCAGCGTAAAGACATATTCTATCCCTGAGAACTCCAGAATATGTAACCAGGAGAATCTGTTTCTGGGTTCAATACCCAAATATATTGTTTTGGGCATGGTGCATCATGAAGCTTTTACCGGGAGAAGAGACCTTTCACCCTTTAATTTTGTCCACAATGACATAGAATACTTGGCACTCTGTCAGGATGGCAGACAGATCCCTGCCAAGGCCTTTCAACCCCAGTTTGACAGTAATTCATCCGTCAGAGTTTTACAACATGTTCCTGGCCACGGGGAGACATCTGAAAGACCTACCCCTTAGTATCAACCGTGAAGACTTTAACAACGGGTATTCATTGTTTGCTTTTAATCTCAACCCCGAGGACGACTCAGACTCATTGTCTCTGACACAGAATGGTTGTCTAAGGTTTAGATGAGGTTCAGGGTGCCGCTCCCTCAAACCTCCACTCTCATTGTCTACGCTTGTTACGACTCTGTTCTGGAGATAGACTCTAAAAGACAAGTGCTTGTGGATTATTATTAAACTACATCGAAACCAGAAAAAGAAAAAAGAAAAAATAAGAATACTCGCCAATTGCAGAACCTTATGTACGGTCTACTCGGAGATTCATTTTGTGGAGTCATGGCATCGGATGAACTGTACTCCTTCAAACCCCCCACTGTATTTCCAGCATTTGTCATCGTCAACACGGATCCTAGACACATGTCTGGTGAACACTGGCTATCACTGACATTGGAAAAAGGTGGCAATGCCACATTTTTTGACTTGTTTGGCTGCAGTCCCGAAAGTGAATACTATCCGTCAACTATTTCCGTCTATTAAAGCTCTCTAAGAAGAATGCCTTTGCATTGGGACAAATCTGATGAGCCAATATTTATCTGTAGTTTATCTCTCGGGTTTTTGAACATGACCAGATAATTGCTGTTCAGACTAATGGTGCGACTTTATTTGCCTTTGTGAAGCACATTCTGAGTCAACATCATTACACTCATGTTTCTGTGATGTCTATACTGAGTAAAAAGTTTAACCACTTTAGGATGGTCAGAGGCTGGAAACATAGCATCATCCAAAATGACTAAATGTTTTTTACCAGAAGAAAACATGTCTTCATCTTCAAAAGAATCAGGCAGACCTTTGACAAATTTAATCTTTTTATTCATCTTTTGCAGTTCAGTGTACATAGGTTGAAATGAAGTGTAAATCCACACGATATTTTCTGGTACAACATCCATAACATGTTCAGTTTTCCAATACATTTTTTGCAAAATAAGTTTTCCCACACCCACTCCGTCCCACAATAAGACATGAAAACGGGAAAATAAACCTGGGCTCAAAATCAATTTCTTCCATGATGACTCCCCCTCTTTAAAGACAGTTAAAAAGTTTCTCACTGGTTAGATCTCGAGATTCTCAAACAGGAAAATTTAGAAACCAAAAGGTAAAGTTGTGATGTCAGCAAAGAGACGTCTTTTGTCATACACCACTTTAAACTTTTTAAAAAATGATCGGTTTTTCAGCGTGATGCTCTTTTTATCACGCACTGTCATGCTGAGAACCCTCTCCTGCAACTTTTCAAGGTAGCTGTACAGTTTCAAACGTAAGCTGTGGTGAATGAGGCTATGAAAATATTGCTAGTTTTACCTGGAGGACAGACGCCTCTGTGTCTCCACTGAATCAGAGCTTTCTTGTCGTCAACAACGTTAAAGTACTCCACTTCATATTTTCCTGAAAACAGAAAGCTGAAAAGATCTTTAGGTTTAGAGATGATGCTGGTCTGAAGCAGATTATGCCTCTGTGCAAATTTTCCCCAGAAGCTGTTGAGGCATAATTTAGCTACTTGTCTCTTGGCAGGATTAACCTTAATTTTGTTTGCATCCAACAGGATCCCCTGATGGATCTGATAATCCCTGATGTATTTTTCTCTGCTTTCCTGATCAGTTGCTTCGGGCGGATAACCTGAAGCTTCGTGCTTCCCTTTCAGAAATGTGTGAATGTAATCTACAAACACAGTTGCTACGTTTCTCAAAGTGCAACACCTCAGTGATTTTACTCACTCTGTACCCCTGCTCCAATGCTTTGTTAAATTCGGCAGTGACCCAGACCCCCGTTGATGCTCTGGCCTCGTCATCATGCATGCAAGGACCCGCCTGATAATTGTCTTCAGAGCATGTGCGGCAGAGCGGAAAGAGCAACTTACCCCCTGCACTTTTATAAGGCAACACGGGGAAAAAAAGCCTGCGTGGGGGATAGACAGTTGCCTTAACAAACCCAAAGTAGTCTCGGGGGTCCTGGAAATCCTCAAAGATGATAGTGGGATGACCTAGAGGATAATCACATTTGCTGTTGACATAAGGATATAAAGAGGTGACGTCTGCATAATACACAGTTTCGTTGGGACCCGCAGTGTGCCTCAACTTTAGAGCGCTCGAGAGAGGGATTCAGGGGGGGTTAAGACGCTGAGAAATTGTTTCACCTCATCACACAATTTTTTCAGCTCATCCCACTCGTGCTCCCTCATGACCACTACACGGACGCCGTGTTCAGACTCGAGCGTCTGCACTCTCTCCTCGCTGGCTGCATGAATTTCTCCATATGTTTTACCTCTCAGAGGGCAAGATTCTGCAGGGTTTAAACACCGGGGGCAACCGTGGTAAAAGCAACCGTGAAATTCCCAAACAATTTTTACACCCGAAATCTCAGCGTAACCGTCAACAAAGTAACGACCCAACTGTTTTTCTCCTGCATTCAATGCGTGCTGGATAAAGATTTTTTCCTTGTGCATTACCCACTCCAACCACTGGATAGATGCATTTGAGAATCTTTTACATCGCTGCATGTAGTTGTAGGGGCACAGTATGGCTAGAGAATTAGGAGACAGGAAATTGGTGAGAAACACTTTCACGCATGCAGAAGCAATAGTGATGCAACCAAAAGGGTCAACTCCCGTCTCGCTCAGAAACTCTTCTCTAAACACAGTGCAGCCTTTGGAGAGAATGTCAACATCGTTTTTACAGTAACGCACAGCTTCTTCTCTAAAGTTAAAAGTACCCTGACGGACACTGTTGTACCACCTGTAAAACTCTTCCTGTTCACACTGCGTCATGCGTTCCACACCATAGTGTGAGGGTAAAGAATAGGGTCCTACATACCCCAGATGTTTTTTGGAGCTGAATTTGAAATACCCCTTGGACTGACCGGTGAAGCCTAAGGCTTTAGGCATGGCACTGAGGCGCATGGTTAGAAAAGACAGGGAGTCTATAAATTTTAGATGATAGTGGGGGTCTTCCAGACACAGGATCTTACTCCCCGTCATGAGGATTCCCTTTGGTGAAATGCCCTCATTAAGCATGACCTTCAAGACCAGGTAGCTGTCAAATCTTCTTGCATTGTGAGTCTCAAAAACATGATTTGCAAATCGTTTACTCCTGAAGTGCAACAGGAAGGATTTAACACAGTCTAGACCATAAAACTCTTCATATACACCCTTCAGTGATTTGGCAACCACTAAAAAGGGGACATGCTCACCCCTCTCATTGACAAACGTCTCAAAATCATAAAAAACCACATCAGGATGTTTTTTTTCTCACGAGGGAGGGGTTGGATGTAACAATAGTGTTTGCCTGTGTCAGATTCTAATTTTTTCCCACAGACTTTGCAATTTAATACCTGACAGCGATGCACCGTCTTGCCTGTACTCATGCTGATATAGTAGCACAGTCCGCATTTTATGCATTCTTTAACCTGGTTGCACAAACTATAAGTAGTTCCCGATTGAACCTTTTTGTGTCTAGCCAGACAGGCAGCTGATCTACATTTCCTGCGACAGTCTAAACAATTTAAGGGTCTGAGCTCTTCAGTTGGGCAGACGGGGTCGTCGCAAACTTGACAGTAACCTTTGCAGGTATGTACATAGAAGTTATTGAAACCCTTGTAACAGTAATTACAGAAAAATTTCGCCCCCACAAAGGTTTTCACATTTTTTATCCCGTAGTAGTGGTTAGCCTGTAAAAACAAAAACAGAGGATTTGAAACTTCTGTGTTGGTTTCAAAATGACTAAGGGGTTGATCGTGACCGTTTCTGTAAAGCACCACAATTTTGCGGCCGAGAATTACTTCAAATTTAACGATTTCAGAAAAGGTGACGGGAGTCTGATGGTCTAACCCCGCCCTGCACTGCCATTCCCGACCCTGTCTCTCACACTCTCTATCAGTCAGCTTGGGATCAGCAACATGAGCTAGATTTATGGCAAAGCATAGTTGATCGTTTCTGTTTTCAACAACGTATAAGTGACGTCTTTTCTTGCTGAGGATTTCACAATCTAAAGTTTTCTCCAGCGATTTCAGAATTTAAAAGAAAATGAAATGTCAAAGTTAATGCCTAAATTATTGCCTAAACTATCAGAGCCGTCAGAGCTATAACTCAATCTATCACCCGATCTTACAGATCAAACACATCTGACACATCTAACACATCACATTTTCTGGCATATAGCAGCATACGTAGAAAGAAAGACCTCAGTTACATGAGAAAGCATCCGCAAGGCTTCCATGCAAAACTTCCGATGTGTTGCCTGAAGCATGGATACTCTCGCTCTCCTCAGCTGATTCATCCGCAGAGTCCTCTGTCTAGATGATCTCACCGGAGTCGGGAGGTTCGCGTTTGTCCTCCCACCACCACCTGTTGAAAAAAAAATATTGGAATGAGACATTTTATACCCTAAGAAAAAAAATATTTGAATTTTAAAAATATCATAATTAATTTGAATAAAAAGAAACCTGACTGTTAAATAGCCTCCTGGCAACCCTTGCCCTGGTATTTTTAATCCTCGTTTTAATCCGCAGCGCCGTGAGCGTGACCCTTTTTTCAGGTGCCCTGGAAATGCTCGGTGAGCTCGGTGACAGAAAGGGTGTAACAGGATATATGGGGATGGATGTTGCAGGCAGAACGGGTAATGCAGGCAGAACAGGTAATGCAGGTGCACCTGCGGGAGGAGTGGTGCGTGGTCCCGGGAGTCTGGCAGAAATGGGTGTGTTATTTGGCGTCTGAATTGGTGTCGCAATTGGCGTTAGAGGAGCCCAGCTAACCTGAGGTTGAGTTTCTGTTGTGGAGAGAAGAAAAAGCGGAATTATTTCTTCGTAATTGTTTGTTGGGTTAAAAAACTACATTATATTACAATACCAAATATTTTGTATCCACCTATGACAGCCTTTATCACTGTGGTATTTGCTGATACGGGTTGATTTCCAGGGATGGACTGAGCAGAGTTAGCGGGCTTTTGGGTTTTGCTCCCCCCAGGATTGTTGGCTGTGGGAGAGACAGCTCCTGTGAGACACGATGCAGCTTGTGGGGGGCACTTTGCATTCCTCTCAGCTGTTTTCTCTTCTTCTCCATCTTCTACTTCAAATTCAAAATCGTCTTCTTCCTTGCCCGGATGTCCAAAGAAAACATTTTTGTTTGGTGTGCTGCAACCTTCTGCTGCTTTCGCTGGACCTGCAAGATTTTTAATCTGGTAATTTGGTAAATGAATGATGGTATGAGCCAGTAAAATCATAGGGTCATTTTTCAACTTTAAGAAAATAGACTTACTGGGTGTTTCCCCACTTATTGGACGTGTCCAATCAGAGGTTGAATCTAATTCTTGATCAAAGTATTCTTCAATGTCCTGGGAAACGTTTCCAAGTTTGTCTGCCTCATCACTCTGTAAGATTGTCCTGTGAAGTTCTTCTACCAGGTCATATCTCGGGATCTTCTTCAGGATCTTCTCCACCACTATAGTAGCCTTTTGGTTGTAGATTTGAGAAATGATCTCCACTAATCTCGTCCTCGTTGCTCCTTCCAGCTGACTTTTTGGGATGGGCAGGAATGGTTCAAGGGTACCACGGTCATTTAAGAAAAACTTGAACGTTTCGTTGTCTTCCTTTCCCAAATCCTCCAGAATCTTCAAAGGTGTTTCTTCTACAGACATCCTCTCACGCTGACAAGTTTTCACTGTGGAAACAAAAGACACGACAGTGAATATTCTACAGTAGAATCAGAAAAGACGTATTGACTCCCTGATATGATCATGTGTGTTCTATAAAACCTAAGACACACAGCAAAGCAAAGGAGACAACAGTTTTACTGAAGGAAATAGACTTACTGGGCAGTGCTCTCGTCTTTCACCGACTACGAATCAGTTGAAGTGAGCAGGTTTTCAGCAAAACTTAGTTATAGTCCTTTTTTGCGCTTTTTCCTCTCTAACTTTTGTTTATATTTGGACAAAAGGGTTGATCAGTTTCACACAGACCTTCAAGTCGTGGGATTGCAAGACCTGTCATTTTTATAGATGCGGCTGTTGTCTGATTCTTACCATGGTGATTTTATACCAATGTGAAATATGTATGCTATGTGCTCATATGTGCTCTTTTGCATACGCTTGTCACTCATCTCTTGTCCTCAATGAAGGATAAAGATGTATAAACTCTGAAGACTCAGACAGACTCAGACATACTCAGACAAGGCTCTACGCCCGTGCAAACATAGGACCATGAGCATGCAATAGGGTGTAAAATTGCGGGTCAAAGGTCGAGCAGGTCTCTGATTGTGTGTGTGTGTTTGTGTGTGTGAGAAACCTCTCTGCTTCTGTGGGATATCATTTGGGAAAATTTAGCGAAGAAAGAAACTGTGTGCTCACATTTGTGTGAGAGTCTTTGAGGACATAGAAGAATTTAGGACTGCCATATCTGCCCCAGGCCGCAGAACTTCCCCATCATCCAGCTGATAGAGACACAACTCCCTGGTTTCATACTTAAAGAGGTACCCCCATCTTCCTCACACTCCATAACACTCCAAAGACCACTCCTCACGGAGAGAATCACACGGTGGGGCCTGAGTACAGCGCAGATAAACTACAGATTTTCTGGAACCCCCGGTATTAGATTTTAGATCCGATTTATCAGATATCGGCTCTTCTATAACCGTTACAGCGGTCTCACCGATGATCCGTGCTCTATATCCGCTCGCACAACCCGTTGCTGCCATTTCTTTTTCTATCAGGTGCGCTTGTGAAAGGGAGGATTCAGACTTGAGAAAAAGAGGAGGGGTTCTGAGAAAGGGAGTTTTGAAGAAGAAGGCTTCCATTTTGAAGAAGAGGGCTTCCATTCAGGTTATACTAAAAGGGAGTGGCTTAAAAAAAGGCAACACGGGTGGGGGTCCTGGGAAAGGGGGTTATTGCATCATCTCACTGAAACATCCTCATATTTAATTTACATAACAATAGAACTTAGAACAATAGACCTGTCAAGTTGATGGAAGGTTGGTTGTTCCACTCTCTCCGAATAACACATTTAACTCTGCATGAAATGTTAACAGGGAGGCCAATGCCAGTTCCATATCACAGAGGACCCTGTGAGGGGCCTGTTTTAGAACAATGTGAAAAAGAATTGATGACTTATGTTTGGCATTTAACCAATATATATATATATATATATATATATATATACATAAAGTTATCTTTCAACAGAGCAAAGCAATCACGGAGGATCGAGAGACGGAAATCCAGCCAGAGCTGCAAAAGGTGGTACCTGGAGATTGGGTATACATAAAGGTGTTCAAAAGGAAATGGGATCAACCCAGGCGAGAAGGGCCTTTTGAAGTCATTCTAATCACCCAAACTGCTAAACAACTCACCAGCTGCGCCTTGGCTGCTGGAGGACTGGCAACAATTGAAAATCAAATTCCGCAGAACAAAAGTATCAAAGTTTCCTATGAAGGCCCAAAGCAACAAAACCAGCATGAAACTGTAACACTAAAAGTTGGACAAGAAAAGACGCATTACTATTCGATAAATCATCAATGCAAATTAGACTGAACAGCGGTCTTAAACATAACATGCTCCCCATACTGGTGTAAAGAGATTTAAACCGATAACATTATCCCGTATATTCTGGCTCATCAGATGATGATCTATGTTAACATTACTAACAAAAGCAGAACTAAAAGAGATACCAAGCACTCAATAATAATCCTTTGCGTTTCAAGAGGGCCTTCGCCGACCCTGTCGGTCGCTCGGGCCTTAACTAGTGACTGGCAAACTTTAGGACAGGGCCAAAATATGTTTTACCAATGGTTACAATATTCCACTCAGCAAATCAGCAATCAGACCTGTATAACATGTTACAACTCCAAACATAAACCGATAATCTTACCTTTTCCCGGTTTTGATAATGGAAAATGAGACAAAGCTGACGAATGTCTTGCTGAATGTACCATAAACTTAGCCTCCGGAACACGAGGACGATGGACTGAAGATACTGCCATCTGACCTGCCACCCTGTCCACAGCCTTGCTCGCAATGATACCCCCAATGCCAAAAATTTCAATGAAACAAATACACCCTTTTTGTATAGCTAATGGATATAGCCTTCTCTATGCTATGCGCGTTAACATTAGTGCAGATGAATGGCTGCAACACAAATTCATCAATGTAACAACAACAATACTAAACAAAGAAACAACAATTAGCGGGCTAAATATCTATACTACCACAACCAAAGCCAAAATACAGTGCGAACAAGTTGTAGAAAACAGAAAAAACATATACATATGGCAAAATAACACATACATTCGTCAAATTGGATTGCCGTTCTTAAAGCAAACAAACCCGTTAGCAGACATTTTCTGGCTGTGTGACGACAGCAGATCAAAGCAATTTTACCATCCACATGGACTGGAATATGTGCACCAATTATGATTACCGGTCCAATAACTGTACTCAAAACTGCATCCACGCAAGACACCAATCGTGTAAAAAAACAAGCAGATAAATGGAAAAAAGGTGGACAAGTGTACATATCCTGGAATCAGGACTCTGAGGGGGTACCAAGTGAACATCAAGCCATATCTGAGGCCTGGACCTGGGCTGGACGACTCACTGGGTGGATCCCCATGTACGGGTCTGTTGTCAATTCACAAAATATAGCGCATAATAGTAAATGGATAAATTACCTCTGGTACAATCAAAAAAGATTCATGAATTGGACCATCACTGTGATAGAAGGAGTTAGTGAACAACTCCATGCCACTTCTGTAATGACTCTACAAAACAGATTTATCTTAGAAACGTTGCTCGCCTCAGACCAAGGGGTATGCACCTTAATAGGTGATGAGTGCTGCACCGTGATTCCAATGCATACTGGGGAGGGAGGAAATGTAACTGATCTGTTAAAACTGTTAAAAATAGCCCGAGACGAACGAGTTAATAATTCAAATTGGAAAACTAAGCCACATTGGTTGGAAAAGGTGTGGAATTGGTTCGGTAAACAAACTCTTCCTGGAATCCTCACAGTTATAGGAACATTGTTGGCCTGAATTATATTAGTTGTGTCAACTACTCTATGCTGCATTTTGCCGCTTACAAAATTAATGATCAACCGGACCACCAAGACCATCGGACAATTACCATTACAAAATATGACCTCCTTAGACTTAGCCGACAAAGATATCCCCTGGGAAACAACTCTTTCAGATTCTGATTCAAACAGTGTATCCCTGTAAATTGCCTGATAAAAAAAAGGAAAAATAGGCACCCCCAGCTAAGTTCAATACATACTCAGTAGCATCTGTCACTCTGAGCAGCCCTGAAATCCACATCTTCAGCTGGCCCCAGGACCCCAGACCGGAAGGATTCCCGTCACATGTCCAGCAGCCACCCTGAGCCAATCAAACAATTCTGTTCCTCAACTTTGTTTCCCACAACAGACAAACCTGCAACTGAAAGGGCTAAAACTACCCCTACCACAGGCCAACAACAAGGAGCAACAATAAAGGAAAACCCATCAACTCTCAGGATAATGTACGGGCCTATAATCATCATGACCTCTGGTTTCAGATGTATCCTTGTACAACCTACAGGAAACTGCATCCTACCCGTACTTCTGAACTCTTTTGCATGAAATAAGTATATTTTCTGACTAAAAATGTTTTTGCATAATGTTGCATTAAGTGTGCCTCTGTCTGGGACTGCCCCAGCAGATGATCTGAAGATGTCTTTCAGAGTGGGACTGCCCCACCTGAGTATTTACATAAAGTATGTGTGAGCTTTTGTTGAAGATGATTTCACAGTTGAAGAAGATTTCACAGTGTCTTCTTGTTTGACTGACATGAAAAGAGGGAGCAAAACAAAACTTCTTGTTGAAGTTAATTTGGGTTAGTTTTAAAGGGTTAGCTAAAAAGTTGATGCTCCACCTGTCGTAGCTTTCCACAAAACCCACCCTGATTTGTACTTGGTCCTAAATCTGTGCATGTGTACCCTGACTAAAGATGTCCACTGTTTCTGTCCCAGTAAGGCCTTTATCTAAGAGCTTACAGATGGATCTGTGGCCTTAAGCCCATGAAGGACAGAGCCCAGTGCAGAGCAGAAGCTCCACCTGGATATCAAGCCACTGCTCCACAGGCTCAAACTGTGGGCACAAAGAAGAAGGTCACCACACCAGCACTGAGCTACACCTTTTTTTTTTCTTTTTTTTTTAATGAGTTTTTCCAACCTTTCAGTGAGTATTTTTATGTCTGACACATGCTGAATTTTCCATGTTACTCAAATATTCATATTCATTCACATGACTGCTCAGCGATAAGCCCGAGCTGTCTGATTGTGAAGTTCACAGACGACACTGCTGTGATTGGACGCATCACAAACAATGACGAGTCCGACTACAGGAAGGAGGTGGAACACCTGGAGGGCTGGTGCAGAGACAACAACCTCTGCATCAATGTGAAGAAGACGAAGGAGATGATCGTGGACTTCAGAAGGAGCAGACATCTCCTCCCTCCCCTGCACATCGGAGGAACAGCGGTGGAAGTGGTCTCCAGCTACAAGTATCTGGGCGTGCACATCTCGGACGACCTCACCTGGAGCACCAACACTTCCTCTCTGGNCCCCCCCGACAAATGAACACTGCAATTTTTGCACAGTTAATTATTTTATTCTGTCTATTTGTTATACAGGGAAAATTAAGATAATCAGTCTTTTAATCTGAAAGGTTGCTACACGTATGTGAGATCTTGGTCTCGGTAACATAGACCCTTAATTTTCAACCACACACATAACACAAACAACGACGGTCTTTATAAGGTGAATTTATTAACTAACTAACAGGTGAAACATACAACATAGAAAATGAAATGGTGACAACAATGAGTGAATATATAAATATATGCAGGAATATAAAAAAGGAGTAAATAAGATAGGAATGAGAATGAGTTTCTGATTGTTGTAAAAACCGGGACACAAACAAAATGAAAAATCAGACAATGATCAGAGCAGGGACCAACTAAAGTTAAACCCTTTCCTAAACCCCAATTTCTGGCATCGACTCTGAAATACTAGAACAAGCAAAGTGTCTGGCTGTGAAGAGTCAGGTGATGCGGGAGGTGAAGAGAGGTTCGGGGTGTTGTGAGTTGGAACAGATCGATGCAGGCTTGAGCGGCCCGACGTCCTGGTGGCTAGGCGACGTCTGGGTTGATGCAGGCCCACGTGGTGCGGTGTCCTCATTGCTAGGCAATGTCTGGGTGCGTACGCCCTCCTCGCGGTGGCACAGCCAGCAGAAGTTGAGCAGTTGCCTCACTCTGGTCGCGGTGCCTGCAGATTGGACGAGGCTTCTCCTACCAAGCTGGTGGGTTGAGGGGGAGAGCCTTGAAGTTTCCTGCAGCACGGATGAAGACTCAGCGTGCGGCGTGACTCTGGACTCAGAGGCTGAAAGCCCAGCGGGCCTCCAACAAAGAGCGAGAGACGGAGTCTTTGAAACTCGATGAAGCAGCAGGGCGTGGTTCACTCGTTAGAGTTGCTGTAGAGATGTCAACAGATCAGAGTTCAGGATGGAAGAGAGAGCGAGACAAGGGCAGCTCTGGTTTTATGGACTTCCAACATCCACCTCAACTGAACACCTCCTCCCAGCGTGTCCTCTCTCCCCTGCCAGCCAGAAATTCTTAATTGAGTTTAACTTTCATTGCGTTAATTACACATACATTATTTTACCATACTTCTACTCTAGAGGTCCGCTGCTCTTGAAAAAGTCCAAACAAAGGGTACTGTAAGGGGAACATAACCAGTTATTACTTGTCCTTTGAAAGAACATTCATTTTACATGGTATTGTAGCCCAAACACATTATCCATGAAAGACATTATAACAGGTGTATACAGGTTCACATGTGTTAAAATATCTGTGCATTTAAAGACATCTCACAGTCATGTTACACACATAACGAGATGGGGCAGCCTTGAAACAGTCCACCAACCAAATTTCTTGAATACCAGAGGTGTCTGGTCCTTCATCAAAGTTGTTTTCATCTCAGAGAGGGGCCAAAAGGGGACTCCAGGGGGTCGTAATGTTTAGGGCTCGAAGATTAGGACCACCTTAGAAAACACTTATCAGGGTTACGTTACAACCAAATCTTTGTTATTCGTTAACAGAGAGACTCCTTGGCACCTAAAGAGATGACCTTTTGGTGACACGACGCCATTTGCAGGATTAGGCTTACACAAAACAGATGATTCCTTCAACATCCTTGACACCATCATAAACTTGATTCAGGATGTTGGCACTTTGGTGGCCCACTTCCAAGAACCATGCTACAGTCCCCCCTTTTGCTGGGTTGAACCAACCTCCTGGTTGGTCGGGTCAGCAACAGAGGATGTGGTGCCTGGAAGGTTGAGCAGGTGAAAACAACAATGCATTGCCCAGTACAGAGTCGATGCATTACACCCTTCCCCATGCGTAAGAAGTAATCCTAATAGTTGTGAGGTGTAAAGGGGCTTAATAGATGGAGAACCAAAATCGTGAAGGGTAACAGTCGATGGAGATAAGCTAACCTTGTGTCTTGGTTTGCGGATAAAGTAGGTGTATCAGGTCTCTGGATTAACAGGAAAGGGAACAGGAAGGTTATGTGTGAGCTCCATAGAGGAGGGGAGCAAAAACTTACCAAAAAAAAAAAAATAAATAAGAGTAAAGAAATGGAAATATATCTAAACATAATAAAAGAAAATAGCACCAACCCCTATTGCATGCATAAGGACTAGAGTAGTCCTGGAATATAATTTAGGGGTCTGGGTGTCATACGACGGGGGGGTTACAAAATCGAGCAAAACTTTGCCCGGCTCTGTGACAGTCTCCTCATCGTTGTTGGTTTGACCGTCCTTTTTACATTTGAAAATTCTGGCCTGGGCATCGGTCTATTGAGAGTTGAAGAGGTTGAGTCTTTCTGTAAACTAGATAAGCTACTATAGTGGTTAAAAAGTACCCAAGGACAACTAAGGCCCCCAGAATGCTGTGAGCGGCGGACCACGAACGGGTAAAAGGAATATCAGGTGCTGGTACTTCGGCGCTAGCAGCATGCAATGCGTTATCCACCGAGGTGATGTCAATAGTCTTAGTTCCTTCAAATTCAAGTCATTTGAGAAGTTTGTCATCTAGCTTGAACGAATGTTGACTGAAGAATTGAGAAATTTCGATTTCACTTTCATAGCCTTCATTTGACATCCTCGATATGCAAGATGGCATCTTTTGGGACATCAATCCACATAGTTTGACTAGGCAGAGCAACCCTGGTGGAAGTATCATGGTGGTCGTAGCTCAGCGTGGCACTAAGGGCTGGTGTGGTCACTATCCACTTTGTACCCACAATTTCAGCTTGTGTGCCCATAACTTGGTATCGTGGTGTAGCTTCAGCTCTACACCGCGTGTCATCTTTCATCGGCTTAAGGCCACAAATCCCATCCTCGACCTCTCGGACAAACGGCTTACTGGGACAAGTAGTGGACATCTTTAGTGAGGGTGCACATTCTTAAATTTGGAACCAGATACAAATTAGGGTTGGAATCGTGATAAGCTACCATGGGAGGTGTGTCGATTCTTACAAAGGTGTCGTCTCGCCATGTCCCAACATTTATAACATCTTTCAAACGGTAGATGTTTCTGGAGTCAATAATTTGTAGAGAAACCAAGAACGCTACTTTCCCAGAACTCAGGATTGACATGCAACACTGTGGCGCTGCCTAAGGAGAAAGCTAAATGAAGTTGGACCAAACTAAGGGGGCTAGACAGGGCATTAGAAAGGATTTTCTCTATTGAACTGAGGGGTACAAGGTGTGGAGGAATTCTTCCCATGGCTAAAGCATCCATGGAGGAGCTTGTCTCCCGGAGCATGTCGTTCATTAGCATAGTGACTATTTGGGTGTGAGCGTAATCCGTTTGGACGACTGAGAGCAACTTATTCATTGTTTCCTGGGTCTGATTCAGGGCCACACTATGGGTGTTGAGTACCAAAATGGTACCTTTGATTGATTCACCCAGAACCTGGAGGGAAACAGCTTGTTTTTTCAAATTTTGTCAGATGTTAGGAAGCTCTGACTGGAGTTCTCCCATCTGTCTGTTGACCGTATGGAGACTGACTGCATTGACTGAAAAAGTGCCTATGCTAAAAAGAGACCCTATGGCAGCGGCAGTAGTTAGTAGGCCTCCCATGAACCGTTTTGAACGTCTGGGGAGTCCACTGAGGTCCACCTAGGTTACAGTAAACTTTTCTAGTTGCTGCAACATATGGGTAGTGTCTCTTGTGGTGTGATCAATGGCATCTTTGGACCAAGTAATTCCGGCCCAACTGGTCTCTGGTGATTTTGTGACGATATGTTCGTGGTACACGTCAATGGGGTTGAGTCGGACAAACACTCTCTGAGTGTGGGTTCGACAATTGGTGATCAGCAATCCCGGCTGATCCCTCAATGCAATTCCGGAGGTTGGTCCTGGTAATATCATCTCCGGTTGTGTGGCTACAGTGGTCAGGCACAGAGCTAGAATCAGCAGCAGCATTTTCCCTGGAAATGAATGAAATGAGACATGGAGTTAGCTTTTGGTGGTTTTGGCCTAATTGAGGTCCGTTGATTTCAGATTATTATTTACTGTTAATCACACATGCATTTCCTGATTGGGGATAGAGAGAGATTATTGGTTTGTGATTTTACCACTTCAGTCACAACTTACTATACCAAGCATCACACTATTGATATTATTGAACACCCCCCTTTGTCATCTTTTCTCCTGCTGTCTGTCTCTAGTGGAGGACCTGTAGGTCCCCACTGAGCTCTGCAGGATTGTGATGTTTGATAACCCAATCTTTATGGTTGGGGTTTGGTGGCTGGAAACAAATCAGGCAGTCTTTGCCAAATGCTGGCAAGTTTCCCAGAATGCATGGCCAATGTACCAGTTGCTGCAAAGCGGCGGATGTTGCTTTCGTTTTGCATGTCCTGCACAAGGTGCGTCGTGGGCGTGCATGACCCCCCTTTGGCTCCGTGGAACCACGAACTGGGGTGAAGTGTGGTCTGCAGAGACATAGACTAAGAAGCCCTTGAAAAGAATGAGCTTGTGCGCGATGGACATCAAGAATGCGAAGTAGCGAACGCACACCAAGTCATAGGGTGGGTCAGGGTGGGAGTCAGAATTGGTGAACCACGGACGCGATATTCGCAGCGTCGGGTTCCCAGACTGCTGAGCCACTAAGTCAGAAGCGCAGCCAGTGGGCATGAAGGGCAAGGTGGGAGAGGCATCACAGGAAGGTGAGCCAACGGCCGGGATGGAAAGTGCAACGTGGATACGTGGCAACAAAAGGACGGCCGGGGCGGGTTGGGAGGGAAGACACGCCTCCTGAAATTGCCTTGGTGTGCCCTGAAGAGCGCACTGGTCAACCAATGAGTCTATGAAGTCATTGTGTGTCTTTCTCCTGGCTAGGGACATGTGAGTCAACTTAAACGGTGAACTTTGGGTAGGGAGACGTATTGTGATTGAATTTGATGTCCATACTGCAAAACCTGTGATTGACTTTGATCTGTAAAACCACCACTGTTCTTACATCCTCCAAATGCTTAAACTTTTGTTTTCACACTTCCCCACACCTCAACTTTTGTGTCCTCCCAAGGGTCACACCTTGGAATGCATCCTGAACCCCCTGCTTTCCCCTGCCACAGTCTGACGGAGACGGAGAAGGCGTGAAACAAAGCCCCACCCCAGGATATAAGTTTGTGAGATTCCCTTCACTGGTTGTCACTTGGCATCCATACTGCTTGTGTGTTAACTGATCTTTTCTTTGCAAAGAAAATAAAACTACTGTCGGCAGACAGAAGTCTTTATTTCATTCTTTACCAGAGTTGGAAGAAAAACGGTATCCACAATTTGGTGTCAGAAGTGGGATTCCTCGAGTGATCGTCTGGGACAGAGCGNATATATTAGAAACTAGTGTCCATCCCATCACCATCAGTGACCATGCACCAGTCTCGTTCACTTTAGTTGATAAAAAAATAAAACCACCAATGAGAAGCTGGAGATTTAATACATCATTACTTAAAGATCCTAATTTTATCAGTTATTTTGAAAAGGAATGGTCTCTGTACATAGAAAATAATGACCTACCAGAGACCTCAGCTTGTGTTCTATGGGAAGCAGGGAAGGCAGTAATGCGAGGGAAAATAATTTCATTCTCATCTCACAAGAAAAAGGAAGAGAAGCAGCGAACATTCGAATTGGAGTTAAGAATTAAATCATTAGAAGATGCGTACATGGCATCCCCCGAAGAGCAGGTACTGAAGAGCATCAGGAAGGCTAAACTTGAACTGAATGAAATAATCGAAAAGAAAACTCAGTTTATGCTGCAAAGACTACGCTTGGAGAACTTTGAACATAGCAACAAATCTGGTAGATTCCTAGCTAATCAATTAAAGGCAAACAAAGAAAAAACAACTATTTCATCTGTCAAAGATTCAGCAGGAAATATCGCCCATGACCCCGACAGAATAAATGATATTTTTAGGGAGTTCTATAAGACACTATACTCATCGCAAATTGACCCTGCAGACAGCAGTATTGAGGAATTTCTTAGTGACATAAACCTCCCAAAACTACAACAAGAACAGGGAAAGGCTTTAGACTCACCCCTCACAATGGTAGAACTCCATAAAGCACTACAAGGCATGCCTAGTAATAAAGCGCCAGGGCCAGATGGTTTTCCAGCAGAATTCTATAAGGTCTTCTGGACCACACTAGGACCCACATTTTATAAAATGGTCTCAGAAATCAAGGGAAAAGGTCAAATACCCAAAAATATGAACTCAGCTAACATTACCCTCCTCCTAAAACCAGGAAAAGACCCCACACTCCCATCCAGTTACCGGCCAATATCTTTAATTAACGCTGACCTCAAAATAGTCTGCAAAGCCCTAGCCAGAAGATTAGAAACAGTAACTCCTCTTATCATACACCCTGACCAAACAGGCTTTATAAAGGGTAGACATTATTCTACAAATATGCGCAGATTAACAAATCTGATAGATTATGCCACGTCACACAAGCTAGAATCCACTATCATCTCCTTAGATGCAGAAAAAGCTTTTGACCGCGTTAACTGGAAGTTCTTATTCGCAACATTGAACAAATTTGGATTCGGCCCATCTTTTATTGACTGGTTGAAGATTTTATATAAGGATCCAAATGCATGTGTCAGGACAAATGATCAAACTTCTCCAAGCTTCAGTCTGCAGAGGGGCACCAGACAGGGTTGCCCACTCTCCCCCACGCTTTTCGCAATCTTCATCGAACCCCTAGCAGCTAGCATTAGACAAAACAAAGAAATAAAAGGTATTCACTGTGGAAGCATAGAACACAAGACAAGTCTTTATGCTGATGATGTATTACTTTTTCTCCAGAACTCACAAACATCTATCTCTCATACAATCACAACCATTAATAAATTCTCATTAATTTCTGACTATTCTATTAATTGGTCAAAAACTACTGTACTGCCTATTAACTGTACTTTTCAAAATATCCCAGATATTAAACTACATTCAGGTAATATTAAATACTTAGGAATAAATATTTCCCCCAGTCTCTCTGATCTAATAAAGCTAAACTATGCCCAGCTCTTAAAAATAATTGAGGACGACCTCACACGGTGGAAATCCTTACCCATTTCACTTATGGGGAGAGTTGCCACCATAAAAATGATGGTTCTACCTAGAGTAAACTATTTATTCTCAATGATCCCCACAAAACCTCCTTCCACCTGGTTTAAATCATTAGACTCATTTATCAACAAATTTCTCTGGAAAGACAAACCCCCGCGTATTAGTTTAAAAACTCTACAAAAGACTAAAAACAACGGCGGTCTAGACCTGCCCAATTTTTACCACTATTTCTTAGCAAACAGATTGCAGTATATCTCAAAATGGCTAAACCCCAGCCTACTAGATGAACCATGGCGCGATATAGAACAA